>JAYMTP010006643.1:0-11850 GCA_036897365.1 Geranium brycei | reverse complement strand
TGTTAGTTCCTTAGGTTCTCGAATTCTTAACTTCCGACCAACCATCTACCATCCGCCCCCATTGACTTAGCATCTAACCCAGCGTAGTTTAATCCTAGTGTAGACGTAGTCGCTTGCTTAGTTGTAGTTTAAAACTCTCCCCTCTTGTGTAATTTACTTTTTAGAGTCGTGTCGGGAAAGAGAGCGCGAATTGCCCAATTATGAAACCCACATTTGGTCCCCGAGAGTTCGACCCAGTAAAACCAGAAACTTACAAATTTACTTGATAGACGACCGTGCTCTGATGCGCGTTAGTCAGGAAAGGGACGCGTGTCGAGGGGCTCGGCCCAACGCGTCCAATTCTCGGGCATCACGTACATTCAATCATCGTAGCCACAATACCAATCTAGAGATTGGTCATCAACACCAATTTAGGTATTGGTCTTCAACTACCTCTTCTCTCACCGACCTCAATAACCCACTCCTCTCAATAATATTCCCCTCATCACAGATCAATACTATCACAAACCCACAAGCTCAAGCTCTCTCACCGTTAACACTATCACAAACCCATAAGCCCAAGCAACCATCGACGCAAGCTTCTCTCACCGTCAACTCAAGCTCTCCTGTCAGGATCCTCTCGACATCCCGTAAGTCGGACATCCCGTAATCCAGACATCTCGTAATTCGAAATCCCGTAACCCAGACATTGCACGTGAGAGAAGTGTAGTCCATCAGCCAACAAGCATCATCGGACACCAGGCATCATCAAGCATCAGACATCAGCCATCAGCCAACATGCATAGGCATCATCGAGCATCTAGCATCAGCCATCGCCACCAGCCATCAGCCAGCAGGCATCATTGGGCGTCAGGCATCAGGCACCATCGGGCATCAGGCATCATCTGACATCGGACATCCTCCATCCGCAATTCTCGCCACATCACCTCGACATCATCCTCGACAGCCGCAACCCTTGCCATAACTCAATATTATCAAGCTTCAAACTCAATTCTTGTTTCACCGCATTGAGTTTGAGGGGGCTATTAAATTATATTCACATTAGGGTTAGCACATCTATATTAGGTTTCCTATTCTCATATGTATTATGGTTACCTATTCTCTCTCTTTCCCTTTCTCTCGCTTACCTTTTCTTTCTAAATTAGTTTTTATAAATATAAGTCTCTTGTATAACACAAACACACAATCAATAATAATTCTCTCATTATTTCTATCAATTCAATGTACATATAAACTCTCATTGTACTCCATACTTTTTCAATATGGATACTTTGAATTCACATGTGGACCTAACAAAAAAAATCTCTATATATATCTAATTTGGTCCATAAATTGGGTGCAAAATGAAGACCAATATCCGACAGTTTGGTTAGAACCAAAGAAACCTCCCGTGGTCATGAGCATGAGCGGTTATAATCGAATCGTCAAAAACCTATAATCCTAATTATGGTTTAAATGTAAGAACCGCAATAACCAATCCAGTCCGTTTCTTAATAAAACAATGAAACTATTAGATCCATTGATCTATTACCAACCTTACGAATCACAATAATTCTATAAGTCTTAATTATAATGTTGGTTGTTCGCATCCCTTAACTACATATAGAAATAAAAGCATATTAATTTATACTAGTTTAGTTTACAATCTGTCAAAAAATCAATTCAATTAAGCCATATAAAAACTAAATTAATCGATAATCTCAATTTTAAAATTTAATGAACGGAAAGAAATAAAAAAATAATCTATAAAATCGATAGTGATCTTTGTTTCGATCTTATAAAATTTAAGAAAAATTTGATCAACTTAAACGTGTTTTAATAGTTGTTACTGTAGCTTTATAGCTTCAAACCAGAGTTTGAACTAAGCAGTTCGTGTTCGGGTAATATGTAATATTCAAAAATAAATAAAATTGAATCACTTAAAAATAAATTTACTCGCGAAAGAGTCCAAATACGCTCAACCGTAGTTGACTAGTCGTAGCAGTTCTCAACGCGCCACCGTAACGGTAAAAAAAGAAGAAGCGCCTATCGGTTTTCACCGTTAGGTAAATTTTGGCATGAAAACAACTGAAAGAGACAAACAAAACATTTTGAATCGCAGTGAAGAAATTTTCAAGTTTTCAAAAGCTAAAAACAAGAGAGAGAATCGACGAAAACATTTCCCGGAAACAGAGAGAAAGAGAGAGAAAGTGGAGGAAAGTTAGACCGAAACACCAAAACCCTCTCTTCGATCTTCAATTTTCAACCTCAGCCTCTCGATCTGTTCCGGATTCAGTTTCGTCTTCGGAAGCTTTTCGTCTCGATCTGCTTTATCTGACCCGTAATCGGCACCGCCACTGTTGGATTCTTCGTTTTTTAGGCTTAAATGGAGGCTATGGACGATTTGCATCAGCTTGCCGATTCGATGCGGCAGGCTCAAGCTGTGCTCGCCGACGAGGACGTCGATGAAAGTTCGAGTTCTTCCTCGAAGAGGAGCTCCACTTTCCTTAATGTTATTGCTCTCGGCAATGTTGTGAGTGTTAATTTGAGCTGTATTTGGTTGATTTTGTTTCAGATTTTTTGATTTGCGTACTTGTTCGTTGCGTATGTACTGTTGATCAATTGGAATGCTGATTTGTTGTTGCTATTTTATCGATTGCCATTTTTGAAGTTGATTCTGTGTTGCCAAGTTATGGATTAGGTGCAAATTATCTGTGAATGAGTTGTGTATGCGAGGAACTAAGTATAGAGGAATTTTCCCAACACTCATTAGATCTGAATTTAGTGTTCTAAATGTAATTCATACAAGTAACACCCAAAATCTGTCAAGAACTATGTAAAGAGCACCCACACTAGATCAAAATTGACTTTTTTTTAAAGTTATGCTTAGTTGCAATGAAGTTAGGAACTTACTTCTTTCTATTTTTGTGGTGCTTAACTAATGGGTGTCTTAGAAGGCAATTTTTACTTGCTTCACCTAACTTCCAGGTTTAGTTGTTGCTCTCTGCTGCTGTTTTAAAGCATATTCGAGCATGTTTCTGTTAGTTTGACTATATTTGCTGATCATAAGCAAGAAAGTAGAGTAGTAACTGGTAAATTGGACATTAGGGAATTGTTCAGTTTGTTATATGTTAGGCTATTTATGGTATGGCATGTTAGATAGTTTACGAATTGGGTATTGTAGAAGAAACTTAAAATATCAACACGGCCTTCTGCGTTCTCTTGATAGCTACTCTGGATGTCGTGGCGTGTTTGTTGTCTGACGATATGTATTTTTATTTATTTATTTATTTTAGTTCTTATTTTACTCATCTCTTTGAATGGTTAGGGTGCTGGTAAATCTGCAGTTTTGAACAGTTTAATTGGACATCCCATTTTGGTAAGTTGGATTGCTTTAGGTTTCTGTTTATCAGTGTACTATCAATATTTGATTGGATCCCATGATTTATCTTCAGTCTGAACTTTCTTTTCTTTTCTATGTTCAGCCAACTGGTGAAAATGGCGCTACTCGAGCACCTATAAGCATTGATTTACAGAGAGATGATTCTTTGAGCGGCAAAGCGATTATCATGCAAATTGAAAATAAGTCTCAACAAGTTTCTGCAAGTTAGTAACTACAATTTATAGGACCTTATTACTACAAATACTAGTTATTTGTATTTAGTTTATGTTTATAATTAATGGTCTGTATTGTCCCCCCAGGATAGCTAGAATGTCACTGATCTTTATTTGCATTGTGAATTGCCACTTAAATTATACCGAGCACAGAGTTGTTTGACGACCTTTTACCTCTAATAGTTAGATGATAAATCAGATATAACTGAAGGGCTGTTTGTTAGTCAATTTGAAATGACAAGGGATTGGTAATGATGTTAAAACCATAAGGTGAACTTCAATGTATCTGCTGTGCATGCAATATACATGTGTGTCCATATTAGTTGCTTCAAGACATCGAAATGTTTATTATTGAATCACTGTTGTTGGTATGCAGGTGCTTTACGACATTCTTTGCAGGAAAGGCTGAGTAAGGGCGGCTCAAGTAGAGGTCGGGATGAGATCTACTTGAAGCTCCGCACAAGTACAGGTTGGTTAACTGTTAATGATAGTCATTCTTCTAATCATATGCATTATCACGATAATGCCCTCTAGAATATAGAAAAAAACAGACATTGCACCAATTGAGGTTTTTTTTCCCGAGTGATAGTAGTTTTTATTTTGAAAGGAATGTCGTGTATTTGTAACCATACAAATATCTGATTAATTTTTGAAGTGGAAGATGCTTGGGTTTATGACATTACTTTCTGTTTTTATCTCGTGGGTTAATAATGTAGTTTGTAACAGTCATGAACATTTATTTAAACTTACTTTGAAGATTGATTACTACACCTCTACTTTTGCACTGTTGAGTTTATTCATATTTGGCTATTTAATTCTAGGATATCGTGCTTTTAGTTTAGTAACCCATTATTTGGTATAATGCCTTACATTTTTTCAGCGCCTCCTCTCAAATTGATTGACTTGCCTGGACTGGATCAGCGAATTATAGATGACTCAATTGTAAGTGATGACTGGTTCTTACATGCTCTAACTGGATTTTAAAGTTATGGATGAGTTGTATGTTAAAACATATTTAGTAATAATTTTGTAACTTCCCTCATATAGGTCAGTGATTATGCTGAGCATAATGATGCAATTTTGCTGGTTATTATTCCAGCTGCCCAAGCTCCTGAAGTATCATCTTCTCGTGCCCTTAGAATTGCCAAGGAATATGATGGAGAGGGTAAATATTGACTTTGTTCTTTGCTTGTTTGGTGCTAATACTTTTTGTCAATCTCAAGCTTTATTGATGATTGTTCTTGTCTATATCGTGTGTGGCTTTGCCCACTCGTTAATTATGGTTTAACGAGTGGGCAAGGCAAGGGAAAAAAATCCGAAATACTGTTCATCTGCCACTATTCTGAGTCACTGTTCACATGCGATTTTACTGTTCACAGTACTGTTCATCGGCATTCTTTTTACCTGTACCTCCCTCCATGGTTCCTTCCTCCCAATGTTCTCTAATTTGCTTCACTACTCCGTTTGCTACCATAAATTTTTCGGCCAATTTCCTTAATCATTGACATGTTTTGGGTGTTTTCTCGAGATGTTCGGATTTTTGTTTTGTTTTTTTACTATCTTAAGCCCCTTTCAATCAAGAATATGAAAGCCGTAGCGCACTCTGTCACCGTCTCCGTCTCTGAGGTATGGGTATGAATCCCCATAATCTCCAAGTTGGGTATAAATTCCTAAAGTCTCCAGGCTCATGTCTCCGAGTTTTGAGTATCTGAAGTCCCGAAATCTCCAAGTTCTCCGAGTTCCTAGTTCAAACACCAAATCAACGTCATTCCACCGACATAGCCGTCAAGTGCCACCACTGTATCAGTTTTTTTTATATAGTCAATTGATGTTGGTCGACCCACATCAATTTGAGGGGGGGTGTCAATCAGGGTTACTAAGGTTTCCTATTTAGGGTTTCCTAACTTAGATTAGTAGATACTTTCCTATTTGCAATGTGTATTCCCTATATAAAGGGATGCCCTCATTGTATTATGGACAAGAACAATCATCAATAAAGCTTGAGATTGACACTTTTCATGCATGTCTTACTTATTTGTTCATTTATTTTTCTATTGTGGAGTAACTCTTCTCCATTTTGTTGATTTTCTTAGTTAATAGTGAACACTTATTTTGTTGGGTACAGGTACCAGAACCATTGGTGTAATTAGTAAAATCGACCAAGCTGCTTCAGACCAAAAATCTCTTGCTGCTGTGAAGGCTCTTCTGTTGAATCAGGGACCAACAAAAACAGCTGATATCCCGTGGGTTGCATTGATTGGGCAGTCGGTATCAATAGCTTCTTCGCAGTCTGGATCAGAGAGCTCCTTGGAAACTGCTTGGAAAGCCGAAACTGAAAGTCTTAAATCCATACTCACTGGATCCCCTCAAACTAAGCTAGGAAGAATAGCTTTGGTGGATGCTCTGGCGCAGCAGGTTCGCAATCGTATGAAAGTTCGACTTCCAAACCTTCTATCTGGGTAAATATTTTCATTTTCAAAGCTAGACACTTCTCATATTGACATTTCTTCTTACTTATGCGAATCAGTGTTCTTTTTATTTGTAATTGATAATATCAATGGATGCATACTGGTTTCTCCTCCACTGGCCAATGTTAAATTTTCTCCGTTCTGTTTGTAACACCCTCCCATTTATCTATGCAGTTTGCAGGGGAAATCTCAAATAGTCAAAGATGAGTTGGTTAGACTTGGTGAGCAAATGGTCCACAGTGCCGAGGGCACAAGAGCAATAGCATTGGAACTTTGTCGTGAATTTGAAGACACGTTTCTTCAGCACATTACAAGTGGCGAGGTAAGTTAGATTTTAGTGTTTGTTCTCTGCTTTCAAGTTTCCAGTAAACCATGTTTTGTCTATATAGCTTGCATTGAATCTGAAAGCATTGTTTTTATGGGGTTTAGAAAGTGAAGAATGAAAGAAGACATGATAAGGGAGAAACAAAATAAATAAAAACTATCAACTCTTTCCAAACACCAAATCTATTCTTTCCCTCAGGTGTAGCCTGTAGGGAAGCAAATTTGAAAATGCTGGGATGGTTGTAATTGTTTGTGGTCCACTATGTTCCCTAGTCCCTACTTGCTACTAGTATGGCAGAAAATGCCAGGCAGGTACCAAATATTATACGCATTTCTGCGTGTTCGCAGGTTAGTTGTAGTGCATATGCTGATAAATAAAAGGTAGCCTTTTAATCATCTAACAACAAATATGTTAGGCTAACTAATGAATTAGCTAAATCCTCATTAGGATCAAGAGAGGAAATGTCTGTACTTCAATACAATATTTAAAACTGGCATACCTGTCACCTGTTTGGTGGTAGCCAGACAGAGCTTAAATTGATTAGTAGCTACTGGTTTAGTTAGTTCTATATTGACATGTATCAATGCATGAAACCATGCCATTTTGCATCAAACTTTTTTTATCCGCGCCATATTATTATTGTATCAAACTGTCACTACTATTACTGCAACAACATTTTTTTTGTGACAGGGTTCTGGTTGGAAAATTGTCGCCAGTTTTGAAGGAAATTTTCCAAATAGGATCAAGCAGCTCCCTCTAGACAGACATTTTGATATCAACAATATTAAGAGGGTTTGTTTTTTGTTCCACTGATTGTCCCCCGTTCAATATACGTTTTAACTGTATTATGTTGAGGGATTTATACAGTGACTTCCTTTTTTATTTCATTTGCATCAGATTGTGTTAGAAGCTGATGGTTACCAACCCTATCTCATATCTCCTGAAAAAGGTTTGAGATCGTTAATAAAAATTGTCCTGGAGCTTGCCAAAGAACCATCGCGACTGTGTGTTGATGAGGTACCTTTCGATACAGCCTTTTGTGTATTATGTTTAAGTGGTTGAAACCTCTAAATCTGAAAAATGGATGCCATGTCTCTATTTGATTATTTATTATAAGTTTACAAGCTTTCGATACAGTCAAATTGATGTTGGTCGACCCACATCAATTTGAGGGGAGGGGGGTGTCAATCAGGGTTACTAAGGTTTCCTATTTTGGATTAGTAGATACTTTCCTATTTGTAATGTGTATTCCCTATATAAAGGGATGCCCTCATTGTATTATGGACAAAAACAATCATCAATAAAGCTTGAGATTGACACTTATATTGAGTAATACACTTACAATCTAGTCTAGTAATGTCATGGATTTTTATTGCTATTACAAGCTGTCTTAGGTTATAGTGGTTTGGTGCTAGAAACACAATCTGGAATAATATTTGCTTTAATGCCATTATTCTTCTTTTGTGGGCCTGCACCTTAAATGATTTGTTTTACTGGATTATACTCAGCCACATTATACATAATGATTACAAATATTTCAGTATTGTTTTTTGTAAATTCTACTCAGGGAGATAATCAGACAATTTATACGTATTGTTTCCGTAGAAGATTTTGTATCACATTACTTAGAATAATACTAAAATCATTTATTGGTTATGTTGTGTATTCATGGAGTTGCTGACTAACTGATAATACAGGTCCACCGTGTGCTATTGGAAATTGTATCTGCTGCTGCAAATGCTACACCAGGTCTTGGGAGATACCCTCCTTTCAAGAGAGAGGTATGGTTCCTCTCACATGGTATATGTGTATTAATTCGGGCATCTATTTGTTTGACTATGGCGTGGATACAATAATTAATATGTTTTTATTAACCTCAACAACCAAACCATTTACAAGGTTGTGGCAATTGCAAGTGCTGCATTAGATGGGTTTAAAACTGAAGCAAAGAAAATGGTAGTTGCACTGGTTGACATGGAGAGAGCATTTGTGCCCCCACAACACTTCATTCGCTTGGTGCAAAGGAGGTACTCTATTATGACTTTTGATTCATGACAGTTCACATCGTACTCACTGTCTTGTAATATGATTGAGCTTTGTGCTATAACATTGGGAATTTAAAATAGTTATGTAGCGTATTGGAATTTCCTTTGCCACTCAAAAAAGAGAGGACTTATTAGCCCGTAACTTGCCTTTTGAGAACTCTACCGTAGCTTAAGTCATTAAGATATCTTCCATATCTTCACCAGATGCTCACAGTCAAGTTTTTTTGGGTGTGTTCTTCAGAATGGAGCGACAGAGGCGGGAGGATGAGCTGAAGAACCGACCCTCTAGAAAAGGAAATGATGCAGAGCAAACAATCCTGAATAGGGTAATTTTTTTCTTCTCTTATTTGTTCTCCTGTGTGAAACTGTGAATGTGTATACATTCAACAAAAAAGAAATTCTGATTCATAATTGTGCTTTGAGTATGTTGATCCTGATATGTCAATATTTTGTATTCCTTACAATTTGTTGCCCCAGGCAACTAGCCCTCAGACAGGTGGCCAGCAAGCAAGTGGAAGCTTGAAATCAATGAAGGAAAAACCTGGCCTGGTAGGGAAAGAAGTTCCGGAGGGTTCAAGTTTGAAGACTGCTGGCCCTGAAGGAGAAATAACAGCAGGTTTATGCAAAAATGTGTTTTCAATTAGTGTATCTGTCTGGTTCTGTTAATTTTATAATTTAATTTCTATAATTTTGAAACACCCTTATAAAGTTGGCTAAATATCTCTAAATTCTTTGTGGAAGCAAAACTTAATATTTTATGATTCCTACCTACATGTTTCTCAAGCCTCTTACTTTGCAGGATTTATACTAAAGAAAAGTGCAAAAACTAATGGATGGAGCAGGAGATGGTTTGTTTTAAATGAAAAGACCGGAAAGGTTTGTGAGAATGGTCTTCTTACTTAGTTTAAAAAAAACGGTACTAATTATTTCTGTTTTGCATGGATTAGTCACCTTAAAGTCTTTCATCAATTGAGTGTTGAATTGTATAATGTGGATGTTTATTTGATATATTAATTTGCATTGCATTAGGGTTCACAACAAACTTCTCTGATGCGTGTTCTGTTGATTTAATGCCAGTATTATTTACATGTCAACTGTATATTATTTCCTACTTCAAGCCAATCTCGAAACACATAGTTCAACCTGAATTTATTGGTTCTGCAATATGCTTTTATCGTATAAACTTTCATAAAAAAGCATATGTTTTATGAACGACTCTAATGTCGAATGCTTTATTTTTCAGCTAGGCTACACTAAAAAGCAAGAAGAAAAACATTTTCGTGGGGTCATAACATTGGAGGTATGAGAACTTTGAATGCTTTTGATTATGCATTGATTCTTAGTAAGGATGTCAACGGGGCGAACATAGTGATTCCCGTCCCCTTCCTCGTCGGATTGGATACTGGTCCCGTCGAGCTCGTGGTATTTTGACACTTTACTGGAGTGGCAACGGGGTGGGTTCAGAGTGGGTTTAGTGATTCCCGTGCCCTACCCCATCGGCTCGGGGATCAAGGGATTTTTGCCATCCCTAATTCGTAGGTACTACATGGACAATAGTCTTGTTCTCTTCTCATCTATTTATGTGCAGGAGTGTAATGTTGAAGAGGTCCCAGATGAGGAAGAGCCTCCTCCGAAAAGTTCAAAGGATAAAAAGGCTAATGGACCAGATTCAGGAAAAGCGCCAAGTCTCGTGTTCAAGATAACTAGCAAAGTTCCATATAAAACTGTTTTGAAAGGTATGACATTGGTTCAACATTACTTCTCTGTACTCTGCCTTCTATTACTAATCTATTTTAATAGCCGATCTCTATTTGTTGTGTAGCCCACAGTGCAGTTTTGTTGAAAGCCGAAAGTATTGCTGACAAGGCTGAATGGTTGAACAAGATATCAAAAGTTAGTCAACCGTCTAAAGGAGGACAAATGAAGGGTGTTTCCACAGAGAGTGGTCCGACCCTCCATCAAAGTCGTTCTGATGGTGCTCTGGTTAGTTACTGGCTGATTTTCTTACTGTCTTTTGGTTACAATAGATGCAAACAATAATTAAAAAATACGAATTTCTAGGATACCATGGCTCGAAGGCCCGCTGATCCCGAAGAAGAGCTTCGGTGGATGTCTCAAGAAGTGCGTGGTTATGTCGAAGCAGTTTTGAATAGTCTCGCGGCTAATGTACCCAAAGTAAGCTTGCATTTCCGTGTATAGTTCATAATCATACCCTTTTTATCAGCAATTAAAATGATTATATGAAAGAAAAGAGTGACGATTCTCAAGTTGGGAAAAGTAAACTCTACGAACAATATTAAATGTTCTAATGTTTTTCTTGCGTTTCATTGGCTGAGTAGGCCGTCGTTCTTTGCCAAGTTGAGAAAGCCAAGGAGGACATGTTGAATCAATTATATAGCTCCATCAGGTTCAAAGCATTTGTAGTTATATCTAATTTGTATTTTAATCACTGAATCAGCCTTGTGTCTGACCCTTCATTGCTGATGGATATGAAGTTCTCGTTGAAGAAATGTTTACTGTAATAATTATTTTCTGTATCTGTTTATTTGCAGTGCTCAAAGTACGACAAGGATTGAAGAACTGCTTCTAGAGGACCAGAATGTTAAGCGTAGGAGAGAGCGCTATCAGAAACAGTCTTCGATCCTCTCGAAACTTACACGTCAATTGAGCATTCATGACAATAAAGCAGCGGCTGCAGCTGCTTCAAGCTGGTCTGATGGCAGTAGCGGAGCAGGTACATATTGTCAAGAACTTAAATTATAGTTCAATTTATATGGAGAAAAAAGATCAATATTATCCGTTTTCAAAAGTTTTGCTCGAATCTCAGCATCGTTCAGCCATTTAAATCATGAGTTGCTTTGATGTACTAAATATCTTGATTAGGGGTCTAAACGAGTCAAATCGAGCCTCGATTTGTCAGGGCTCGGCTCGGCTCGTGGAAAATTTGTTTGGCTCAAGCTCAGCTTGGACTCGAACGAGCTTATACAACTAAGCTTGAGTTTGACTTGAAAGAAAGCAGTCAAGTTTGAGCTCGACTCATTTAATTTTCACTGCAATTATTCATTAAAAGAAATTTATATCAAATAAAAGTATATAATTCATTAAATACTGAACTATATGTGTTTCGAGATTGGCTTGACGATTCAATATGTCTAGTTTTATTATAAATGTTCATTAAAGAATTTTATATTAAATAAAAGTATATAGTTCATTAAATACTAAACTACTTGTTTCGAGATCGGCTTGACTCGATTCACTTTGTCTAGTTTCATTATAAATGTTCATTAAAAGTTAAAAAAATAATTAATTAATGAAATACTGAACAAGTCTGCCCGTGCTTGAAATGTTAGGCTCAAGTTCGGCTCGTTTATTAAACGAGCCCAACTTTGAGCTCGAATTCAAATCGAGCTCGAACCAA
>JAYMTP010006642.1:0-11851 GCA_036897365.1 Geranium brycei | reverse complement strand
GTCTCCATCGTCGTCGCCGGTGTAGGGGGTTCCAGAACCGTCGCGAATACTATGACTTGGACGTACGTGGCCACCGCCAGAGGAGGTGTCTTTCTCAAGCTCTGTCGACGCCGCGATCGCAATGATCAGCAGGAGGAGCAAAAGAGCAACCACTCCAACACACTTGCTCCTCATCTTTATTTTCTCTCCAATATTTATAGTATAGTAAACAAGATGTGAGTGATTGTGTTTGCTGTGGATCAAAGCTATATTTATAGTGTAATGTACACATATTTAATAACATTAATGAATTCAGTTGGAGGGTGTGTAAATGTTCCGGTTAGCTAGCTAGTCTCATTCTAAGTCTTCGCATCAGTTGACTCTCACTTGTGTACACGTGTAAGAACCTGATTTGTCGATGATTGTTGGAGCATACGTGACCGTGTGCCGCACGTACGCGGTGGAAATGTGACCACCGACTTGAAACAGTTAGCTCGATGAGATCGTGGTGGCGATCGTTGGTTTCTTCTTGCTTTGGTTCGGTCCGGTCCGATCCGGTCTCAGTCGGTTAATATTTGAACTATGGAGGTTGCTTTGGTCCGGTTCGGTCCGGTCCGGTCTCAGTCGGTTAATGTTTGAACTACGGAGGTGGTGGGTGGGGAGGATCCCCAAAAGGAGGCTATGGCTCGGTTTTATAGAAGGAAAAACGTGAAATGTCTGTGTCATGGTTGGTGACATACCCCATGACAAAAATCCTAACACTACTCTTCTCGTTAGATTTATCCTCCCTCACTGGATTAATGTCACGGACAGTGTCACGATCGTGACATGGTCCATGACATGTGTTCTCTTTCAATTTTTCATCTGCTCAAATGTCACGGGCGTTATCCTGACCCGTGATATGTGCCTAAAAATTTCTTCACTCCTTTGAAATCACTAAGTAAACTCCAAGTTGCTCCAATTATACACTAAAACCTAGTACCTACAACTTAGAGGCAATAAAATCACCCAAGGCACGGAGAGGAACGGTTATGTATCAAATTTACAAAAACAAAGCAATCATGGGTATGAAGTGTTGATGTAATATTCGAATGGACACATATTAATATATTTATGAAAAAATGTCACTTACTTCCCTCGTAGTATATTCAATTTTCATATACCTCACTCGTTTTATGAAAATGCGTTCTGACAGGTCCATGGAACTATGGAGGTGGTAAGTGGGAGGGATCCCAAAAAGGAGGCTATAGCTCGGATTTATAGAGGGAAAAATGTGACATGTCATGGGCTGTGTCATGATCTGTGACACACCACGTGACAAAAATTCTAGCACTATACTCTTCTCGTGGCATCGCCTGAGACAACTTTGTAACATCTCTCTGGTCGAATGTGATGGATCCTATCACGATCCGTGACATGCTTCGTGACATTTGTCCTCGCTCACTAGATCAGTGTTATGGACGTAATAAACGGTGATAAATAAGGTGAGTGACATGACCATTAAAGGACATAACTCCGCCTTTTGAAAGTCATTACCCGACATGTACCACTCATGGGTTCCACCACATTAATACACGAGAGTTGTTCTTCAATTTACCATTCACCAAGTCAAGTTCCGACAGCCTCAACTCCTCCAATCCCTCAATGGTTTGTGCTCTTGTTTCTAGGAACCTAGGTGGGCGTAACAGTATGAGAAGATTGTAAAATAGAGCCCTATTACAGGACTGTTCACGTTTCAAATATCAAACCGAACCGACCGGTTTAATTTTTGAATTTCAATCGATGACCGAATCGTTCAGGGGGTTTCGGTCCGGTTTTAACCGACCGGACCAGTAATTCGGTTCAGTCGGTTTGACGGTTTAGGGTTTGGGTTTGAGTTGTTGAGCTTTCGCCTCGAAATCGGTGGGTAGCCTCCAATCCAGTTCGTCTTCGATTCGCCTCTCTTCTCTGTCTCTGTTCAGCTAGGGTTCGAAATCACTCTGGTTGTGAGATGAAGACTCGGTCAACAAAGAGAGAATTTTTATATGGCATGGAAACGACGTCGTTTTGGTTTATTTTATCAGCTCTTCGATTTGTTCGGTTAACTGACCGTTCTGTAAAATCGAACCACAAACCAAACCGGAGGTCCTTCGGTTGTTGCGGAGAACCGAACTGTTTAGCCAATAGATTGATTTCAAACCAGATTTACAATCACTAGAACAAACCATTACAGCGGTTGATGCGAAGAAGAGAGCTACATTGCTCTGTCTGATTCTCCTCCATTTCGCTACCTCCTTCCCTGCATTGCTCAACTTCAGTTTTGAGACTCATGATCAAACCTTTTCACTCGAATCAGATGCTTTGTTGCGGTTTTGTGTTTCTGGGTTGCTATCAAATCGATAGAGCTGATGTGGGTACTTGTCAATTTCTGTGTTAGCTTTCGGATTCGAAGCCTCTTGCTGTAACGGGTCGTTTGGAATTTCAATAGACGATTAGGGTTCGTCCCTGAAACGGGGCTTGGATCAGAAATTTCTCAGATTGCAATGCTCGCAATAGCTGGGTTTGCATTTCTGCTTCGATTTTGTTGACTTGTTGGTCAATGTAGTGGCACATTGTGCATTGATATGTGTTGTGGTTTTGTTGAATCAATAACATGTTTCTGTTTTCTCAAATTGACAATGCTATAAACTGTTGATTGCATATGTTCATCTTGTTGTAGATACTATTTGCATCTTGAGTGATTGTGACTGTTGAGATTGGATAAACTTATTTTAGTGAGGATTTGTGTATTGAAAGGCATATTTTGTATTGTGTTTTCACCTTGATCCGAGCAGGTTCGGTAGAACTTGTACCGGTAGGAGTTTCTATTTTAGCATTCCATGTTCATGTAACTGCATGTATCGACAACCTTAATAGTTCTATCAAATGCATGATCTCCATTCTTTTCTTCAGATTCTGGTGAGAATGCATACTCCTGATATCAGCAGCAAAACCGTTATTGAACTTTATGGGAATCAGTTTTGTAAGTACCAATAGAGAACGAGAAATACTCTTCACTTTGTTGTACTCTCAATTTCACATGTTCTGTGGTTAATTAATTCACCGAGCAACATTTTTTTGTACGAATAGGATACGCCGACGCTAAGTCCTGCACGAAAGGACTTGATATTGCATCTCTTGGTGCTCCTATTGTTCTTCTTTCACTGTCCATATAAGGTTTCTACTGGTAGAGTGCATGAGTTATATGAAACTTGTTTTTTTATCTGATTCAACCGTGGGAGATTTGAACATGTTACTGGTGCAGCCATTCAACCCATTTTTATATCGAATTCACATTCGACCCAATATGTATGTTTGTTTTCTACCCTGGTATTAGTGGTGCAGCCATTGCTCATGTTATATCTCCGCAAGTCGTCATGGTGTAGATATTGTCATCTAAGACTTGCAAGTATTGTTTATCATATGATATGGACCTCCTCATGGAATATTGTTTGGCAACTTTGAGTCATGTTGTTGAAACGCCTAGGCTCATTTCATGTGCCTAATCACAGTTATACTATTTGTGCAGATTTATTACGCAAATGGATCTCTTACTTCCGAACTTCCGAGTATCAAGCATCTGTAATTTGGTTGATTTCTCAAAAATGGTATGCACTTAGTTCCTGCTTCAATGCACTCTTAAGAAAGTTATTGTTATTATGTCTTATGCGAGGGGGAAATCTTGTTTAAATTTTTGTAGGGTTGGTTAACATGGCAGTGTGACTGACATGACAAACAAACGAAAGGACTAAGTTAGAACAAAACAAAGTGAACAATAGAAGGATTAATTTGTAGCATTTTCCTCCTAACTATAAGAAGTTATAAATGTATGCAGAGTTTACATAATCACCAGTTCACACTCAACATCACCACCAAACCATATTGTAAACAATTACAGGAACAAAAAGTTGATACAAAATTCAAGTTTAAAGTTATTGGGTATTATGAAAGAATGAGTCACCTGAAGTCCTATTAGTCAATGGCAATCCCAATCGAAATGGTGGGTATGAAGCAACTTGTTTATTATTTTATTTGTATCCACTCAAATTAGGCTGACACCTTTTGATAATATAATTGATAAGTACATTTATATTAATTAAGGTGCAAGTTGAATGAAATAGACAAAATCAACCTGCCACTTGCATCTCATGCCAACTAATATGAAGGTGCGGCAGTTGGGGTTGGGGGAGACTTCTTTAGATTGCAATTTGGATGCTACAATAATGATTAATTTTGCTTAAATAACTTAATATTCATTTGTTATCACTGGAGCTGGGAAGACTATGCAATTGTCATTTTCTTGAAATATGTTGACGTGGTCCCTATCTTGTTCCAAAGTCGATGCTGATGTTCGTTACCTTGCTTAATGCTTAACACACTACACAAGAGACCATAATTAGTGTGCATCAAATATTGGCTTGCTGAGTGAGTACTAATTTTGAGAAGAAAGAAATGGCTACAGCAGCTGTTATTGGCGCTGTTATTGGTGCTGTTACTGGACAATTGGTGCAGAGGCTGATCACACTTGCCACTGATGAGATCATCAGTCCCTCGTGGCATTTCAAAGCAGACTTAGAGAAGCTAATTCGCAAGCTGACCATGATCCAGGCACTGCTAAGAGATGCTGATCAGGGTCATCGGCCGAGTGCTGAGTCCTTGAGTATTTGGCTGTCAAAACTTCGTGGCCTGGCGTATGATGTTGAGGACGTTTTGGATGAGTTAGCCTCTGAATCTCTCCGTCACAAACTGGAGTTAAAGAACCGCATGAAGAGCAAGGTGAACAATTTCTTTTCGTTGTCAAATCCTATTTCTTTCTGCTTCAAGATGGTTCGTAAAGTCTCCAAGATCAACCGGATATTGGATGAACTCACCAAAGAAGCTAATGATTTTGGGCTTAGGCCACTAAATGCTCCTCCTTCACCAGCACCTGCGGGCTATGTGGAAAACTACAAAGCATCTCATCCGTTTCTGGATGCTAAGATTGTTGTGGGAAGAGATGTTGATGTGATGAAAGTTGTGGACATGTTAGTCAGCTCTAACGACAAAGAGGATTTGCCAGTGGTTGCAATTGTGGGAATGGCTGGTCTTGGAAAGACGACTGTAGCTCAACTAGCTTATAACCATGAGGCAGTCAGAAAGCGTTTCAGGAAAAAAATATGGGTCTGTGTATCTGTCAACTTTGATGCGGGAAGACTCCTCAATGAGATGATAGAATCACTCTGTGGAGTTAGTTCCAACCTCTCCAGTACTGAAGCAGCGGTTATGAAACTTAGAGAAACCTTGAAAGGAGAGAATTATCTTCTTGTACTAGATGATGTGTGGAATACAGATCCACGTAAATGGGAGTCTGCAAGAAATGTTTTGCTAGGTTTAAATGCTTCCTGGCAAAGCAAGATAGTGGTAACTGCACGCAGTTTTGAAGTTGCAACAACCATGCTAGCACCTCCTTCTGTTCATACATTGAGAGGGCTATCTAAGAATGATAGTTGGTCTTTGTTTAGGCAAAAAGCATTTGCAGTTGGAGGAGCAGATGAAAATGCAGTTATGGAGGCTATTGGGAAGATGATTGTTGACAAGTGCAAGGGAGTCCCACTGGCTATTAATGCAGTAGCAGCTGTGGTGCATTCTAAAAAAACAGAGCATGAGTGGCTGGCAGTCCAAAATAGTAAACTGTGGAGTTTACCAGAAGATAGAAGCGAGATATTTCCTGCCTTAATGCTAAGCTTTCATTATTTGCCATCATCATCCTTAAAACAATGTTTTCTATATTGTTCAATCTTTCCAAAAGGTTTTTTGATGGAAAAGATTAACTTAATTCAACTATGGATGGCTCAAGGTTTCCTTCAGCCATCAAAGGGAAGAAACTTGGACATGGAGGATGTGGGCCGTGAATACTTTGATACTTTACTGTGGAACTCCTTCCTCCAAAACCCAGGAATGGATCGAGTTGGGAACATAGTGTCGTGCAAAATGCATGATCTTGCTCATGATCTCGCACAATTTATATCAGGATCTGAAGTTGTTATTTTTGATGAAGACTACCAGCAAGGAGGTCTTTCTGATGTTCGCCATTTATCATTGATGACTAATGGAGATTGTACAGAGGAAACACTTCACAGTGGATACTCCCAGAAGTTGCGTACCTTGTTCATCGGGAGGAATGTAGAGAGCAACATGCTGCTTAACTTCATACGTTTACGGGGTCTGAGTTTGAATGGGTCTAGTATGAAAGAGTTGCCAGGTTCAATTGACAGGCTAAAGCATTTGAGATATCTTGACATCTCAAACACACAAATTGAAGTACTGCCTAACTCTGTCACTAGGCTTTACAATCTCCAAACACTGAGAATGGAGAACTGTTCTTCTCTTAAAGAGCTTCCAAGAGGATTCAGTACTTTGATTAACCTGAGGCACCTCCACACTGATCATCAGGTTCAATTGCCAGTTGGGATAAGCCGTTTAAGGGATCTCCAAACTTTGCCTCTTTTTGCTGTGTCTCGAGACAAAGGTACTGGAATTGAAGAATTGGGATCTTTGAAGAAATTGAGAGGCAAGTTATTCATCTGCAACCTTGAGAATATTAGAGATGAAGAAGAAGCGAAGCGAGCATGCTTAGAAGAAAAGAGTTTGTATGAATTAGGACTTAAATGGGGAAGTGATCAAGAAGAAGCGAGTAATAACAATGAAGTTGTTTTAGAAGGTTTGAAACCTCATCCTTGGCTGAAGAGCTTAACAGTTGATGGGTTTATGGGAGGAAAATTTTCGACATGGCTACCCAGGCTAGAAACATTGGTGGAGATTCAGTGGAAGGATTGCAAGAATTGTGTACTTTTACCAACCCTTGGGCATCTTCCTTGTCTTAGGGTTCTTCAAGTTGATGGGTTAGTAGAGGTAACTTGTATAGGAAGTGAATTTTATAGTAGTGGTGGAGTTGGGAGCGGTTCCGGAGTTGGAAATGACACAAGAAGAGTATTCCCAGAATTGAGATCATTTAGCCTTAAAAACATGTTTAGGCTTCTTGAATGGAGGGATCCACCTGCAGCAGCAAAAGAATTAAGAAATTTTCCTTGCCTTGAGAAATTAGTAATCATTAACTGTCCCAAACTTGTACAGGCACGAAGTCACTTTCCATGCCTTACGTTGTTAAGTGTTGAAAATATTAGCAGTGGGGGACTAGTAAGTATTTGCAGCAGCAATGAGCTAAGGACTGTCAAAATCTTGATCATACGCAAGGTTTCGGGGCTCTCCAGTTTTCCTGATGCTTTGTTGGAGAACAACAAGAATCTCAGCTTTTTGTCCATATATGGATGTGATGAATTGATGAATGTTTGGCCACTCTATGATAATCACTATATCTGCACCTCTCTTCGGTCAATTTCTATAGCCAGTTGTGAGAGACTTACATACATAGCAGGCAAATTGCAAAGCCTCTCCTCTCTTGTGGACTTGCACATCTGTGATTGCCATCATTTGACCTCTCTTCCAGACATGGAGGGCATTCCTTCTCTGCAGCATTTGACCATTAAGGGGTGTAAAAAATTAACTAGTCTGCCAAGTGGGTAACAATCCTGCACATCTCTTCGTTATTTGAGCATTGGAAAGTGTTCTAGCGAGATGATACTATATCTTCCTATTAAAGAACTCACCTATCTTGATTACCTGCATTTGGAATATTGTGGGGCAATAACTTGCTTGCCTGAAGGGTTACAGTACCTCACCCAATTGAAGAGGTTGGGACTTGGTGGGTTTGATTCAGAGCTCGACGATTTTCCCAGTCTCAGTTCCATCTGTCACATGCTTCCTTCACTAGAAATGGTAATCTTGACTGGTTGGCCTAAACTCAAGAATCTGCCAACAGAAATGCAACACCTCACAGCCATTAGACACTTGCACATGTGCCAATTTAATGGAGTTGAAGCTTTGCCGGAGTGGTTGAGGAACTACAAATCACTTCAATCACTGGATATATATTCCTGGGAGAAACTCAAATATCTACCTGAATCCCTGTCAGGGCTCTCCAAATTACAACATCTGTGTATTGGTCGATGCCCCCAATTAAAGGAAAGATGCACCAAACACAGTGGCTCAGACTGGTGGAAGATCTCTCATATTCCTAATATTTATATTGAGGGCAACTGGATCCAATACCAAGGTGATTAAAGTTTCTTACTCCTTGTTAAACTTGATCTTATGTTTATCTTACTTCAATTTTGCAGAAAACTGATATGTTATAAACCGTGACCATTTAAAAGTTTGACAATTGTGAGTTTCAAATATACGCGCTAGTACCATCCCTAAGTTTAGTATCAATGCAGTCATATTGTAATCCTCACCATGAACTCAAGATTGTCATTGAATTTTCTAGTCTCTCTTTTCTAATTCTAATTTATGTCAAGTAACGTGTTTGAGAATTTACATTGGGAACTGTGCCACTTACACAACACTTGTACTTTTTGAGTTTAGGAAATAATTTTAGGCAATGCATTTCATCTACTTTTGGTATATTTAGTAAAGAAGAACAATCTCCATGCTAGTTTTTCCTTCAGAAATCAAATGATAACTTGATATCAATTCTACTTTAGGCTGTGTAGCATCGCAATTAGAAGCATTTTTCAGGGCAGATTTTTTTGAATAGTTGCTTCCCCAGTTTTGTGTCCTATTATGTTTCTTACCTGTGAGAATTTCATTTTACAGGACACATCGAACCTGTTCTTGTGCCGTTCTGGAATCTGCTCGGAAACTGAGTATATATGGCCAGAATGGTCTCTGTTAACTCGTCTCTTAAAAATTGCCCGGGTGAAATTCTTGAATGCTTGCTACACCAGAGGATCGTGATCAAGTATGGGGACAGAATGGCTTGACTACACTGGTTATGAGAAGAAATGGAAGTTCAAATCAGATAGATTCTGATTTTCAAGTAAATTCCACTCGAGCCATGGTCATCTCAATGCACATTTTCCGGAGACTCCAAGAAGTTGAATACAACCAAGCACATCTGCTTGTACACTTCTGCAGACAAAAGGCGGTATGTTCCATTCTTCTTTTCGATGCTTGAGTAGGAAACAATATATTTACGAAGCCAATTCACGCGCAAACATTTTTTCTTGCTCCTTAGAATGTTAGAGTAGTGTAATGATTAATGAGAACCCAAGACCTGTAAACAGGTGCTCTTAGGAAAAGTTGTGATCCTAAATCTCTTTACCATGATCTCTTGGTAGTTTTTTCAACTCTGATAAAATTTACATTGTCCATTGCCAATTCTCGCTGATATATCCCATTTCTGGTTCTTCTCCTTCTGAATGAGAGTTATAGAAGATAGCTCTTTAGGAGACTCCATGTTTTCTGTACTGAAACAAGGTTTCCATTTTATTTTTTTTTTGATAAGCAAAGAGCAACATTTTATTAAAAGGAGGGAGAGCAGATCCTGAAATAGGAACCAACAAACGATAATTTTCATAGCCGAGGTTACATGTGAAGTGTATTGAAATGGTGCATGAAAAGAAGTATTAATTTTCATGCCTGCGTGTAACTTTATGGTTTTTTGGTTGATCTGCTTCTCTGATAAGGCTTATAGGCTATGCTATTCTATTCTATGTTATGTATGCAGACCGTGTTGGATATGCCTTCAGTCAAATAATGACCCACTGGGATTAGTCAGTATGGTAGAATGAGGTACCCGTCACGACAAACAGCTTGACAAAGTCGGCGCATCAGGATGATATGTCGTTCAACAAAGCTGGAGCTTACGATTAAGGAGTTTACTATTTCTTGCCCGCCCGTAGTGCTAGAAAAGCTCGAGGATCACATGATGCAGACCAAGTCCAGTTCAAGAATTGTAATGCAGGCCATGAAGGAGCACATATATTATCTGCAAGTTTTTGGATATAATTTTGATTTATTCTCCAAGTATTACTCGGGGTTGTGCATTACTGTGTACGCTGCCGGTATCAGGGGCTGTTGACCCGCTCGCCCCCTCACCAAGTGGACCTGGGCCTGGCAGTATACCGGTCAAGCGATAAAAGTATGAAAAGACCTTGCGGTGATTCTGGGATGTCGATCCCACGAGGACTTGATGGTGGCCTAATGTGAAAGTCGTTAGGTGACGTTAAATAGCGTATCGGGCTTGGAAAATATAAAATCGTGCAAATTCGCAAATTAAACTAACCAGTTGTCACGTAAGTAGTGAAAGCAACGAATCACGCAATGCATAAAATAAAACTTCAAGAAAGATGACTGGGGGAATGGCAGAAATTTGGGAATTCACTTTAGCTTTTGGCTGGCTAATTCAGTGGTTAATTATTTCTTAGGGAAGAAATTTTTAAATAGGTGAAAATCAAGTATTGGTACTCAAAACTTATCATAATTCTAACAACGGTAAACCTTATGTACCAAATTTGCCAAAGACCATAAAAGGTTCGAATCATTGATTTAACACTCAAATCTTTACAAATGAATATTAAATCGACTTTCTGAGATTTAAAAGTAATATGGCATCCTCATCCTCCGAGTTGAAACTCCTTTAATGATAAACTGAACTCATTGAATTATTTCACCAATGTAAGTACATGCCCCTCCTCCATGAAATCACAATTAATTTCAATGAATAAAACTTGTTTAGACATGATAATGATATTGATTAATTGCTTACATGACATTACACGCATCTTTTTGCATGACATTACGCTCATCTCAAGTTAGTCGTTACATGACATTGCACTCATCTATTGCTAAAACTAAAACGTTCTTATTCGAAGGTGTATGTATTCATATTCCCTTCCATATATATATATATATGGAAGCTGAGCTACAAAATTTTCTTGGGCGATCTTTGCTTAGTTTCCCAACTTTGTACCCTCGAATCTACACAATAACACTAACACCCACGTAAAGACATTTTGTAACATAACAATACAATATACACAATCTAAAATAAAATTAACTAAAATGCTCTCAAAAGTCAAAACCTAAAAAAAGTCTTTCTCGCACTCAAAAAAAAATTCAAACTAAAATAAAGTCGATTTAAACTTCAAAGTTTATCCCCATAAAAATAGTTCGGTTTCTCACCAAGGTTAATAACACAATCAATAGCAAATAATTCGTAATATTCCACAAATCAATACCACTGTGAATAGGGCTGGGCACGGTTCTAGAACTAGAGCAAACCAGTTAGAACCGGGCCGAATTGAACCAATCAGTTCTCCATTTTAGAGACCCAAATCCAGACCCAATAAGTAGAAATCAGTCTGATTTTGGGCCCGGTTTTACCCAATTAGACCCGATTGAATGATTAATAGTGAGATTGAGGGTTCGGTTATATAGTCTGGTTTATATTTATGTTCAATTCGACTCAATTATTGTGATACTCATACATGGTTCAATTTATGGTGAAAAGTATACACAATTAAACTCTTTTGCAGACAAAAATTTAAAATGGAAATACAAAAAATACTAATTAAAACTCATTGAATTGGTTAATTAGTGGTTTTGCACTCTCAGAATCGGACCCGAACTGAATCAATTCAGTTTTCAATTTTCAAACTCAAATCCAATCTTATACTTATGATTCTCAAATCTTCGGTCCGCATTCAATTTGAATTCTATTTTGGGTAAAAGTGCCCCCCCTAATTGTGAACGATAATTATCCATAATTTATTTTTTTATACCAAAAATAGTAGAATTAAAATTATGGAGTAAATATTTATTATTATTATTTGACCAAAATAATCTGCTATTAGATCGAGGTCAAATTCCGAAAATGGGTCAATGAAACCCAAAAACTCTCATCAAATCGCTCGATTCCTCTCCTCCTCGCTCAGCGTCCGGCGGCCAGCATGCCCGCCTCCGCCTCCGCCTC
>JAYMTP010006641.1:0-11852 GCA_036897365.1 Geranium brycei | reverse complement strand
CCGCCGCCGGCCGCGACGGCTTCTCGTACGACAGCTCGACCCCAAGTGGGCACGTGTCCTGTTTCTCCACCATCGCCGCCGCAGCAGCCTCCGCCGCCACCTTCAACAGCCACAACCACCCAGCGCCGCCGTTCGACCTCTCCCCTCCGCCGCCGGCGATCGACCCGTCTCCCCGGTTCCAACGAGGCTCCGGCTTCTCTGCCTTCCCGAGCCTGAGGTCCCTCCAGGAGAACCTCCAGCTCCCCTTCTTCTTCTCCCCCTCTCCGGCGATGCACGGTGGCGGAGACGCCGGTGGCTTCGGGTCCTCAGGCGGCTGGGCGGCGCTGCCGGAGCAGGAGGAGAAGGTGGAGGTCGTTGGGCGGATGGGAATGGGCCCCACAGAGCTCGATTGCATGTGGACTTATTGAAAAACAAAAACAGAGGACTCTGTTTTTCTCTCTCTAGGATCTTTCATGTCTTTCCATTTATGGGCATGGGTTTATGTTGTATTAACGGTTATGTACTAAGTTTCTAAGCACCAAGTTTAGCTAGTCAGGGGTAGTTTAGGTATTTCGTATGTTTTCAGTCTTGCCCTTAAGTTTCAGGTAGTTTGTGGTTTAATTTGTGAGAAGGTGTTTTGACTTATGAATTGTTCTCTAAAAGTCAACCTATACTTGTGAAAGTGGAGCAATGACCCTATTCAGTAGTCTAATTGAGTTGTAGTGGCATTTTAGTAATGAAGTGTTTCATCTGTGTTGTTACAGAGTGTCATTATCGTATATGGTTCTTCGTCCATGTTCTTTGGAACTCTTTTTGTTCTTCTGTTTTACCTTTTAATTGTTTTGGAGTGTTTAATGTAATGCCTTTGATTGTGGTCCATGGTCATTTTGCTAACAATCATGGTGGGTTTGCCCCATGACTATGGCCTCTCACAATTCTATATGATGATATTTTGTTTTGGACGGTTTGGACCATTATGTTATTCTCATGAAACTGAAATCAAATCAAATTAAATGATACAGTAGTAAGAACGTGTATGAACTTTAAAATATATGAATTGAAATAAAATGTTATAATTTCACTGAAATTATGCTAAGATGACATGAGTTAAAGTTTTTAAGAATTACAAAGTTAAAAGTGTTTATACATATTTTGAATATGATACTTAATTTTTCATGTTAACTTGGTGGAATGTAAAATATGGGTTCACTTCAGTCTTGCCTTTTTAATAATCTTGGTCCCACGATAAGTAGTATTTGGGAATACATGCAAAAATCTTGTCGAGATTGAGACGGTAATGGATCGTGGAACTCGTGTTGGATTAGAGAACATATTGATGTGATTAGTAGTCTAGTGTTAAGCGTAATGCAATACATTCATCATGTTCAGACCACATATGCGAGAAAAATAAAAAACTAATACTCTTATAACAAGAAAGAGATAAACAAGAAAAAATTGAAATTAAGCCCCAAACAAGAATATTGAATCTATGTGGTTCGATAACAATGTACTGATTATGCTGAAGAAGGCTTGAATTCCTATTCAGAGAAATAAATACTGATAGGAGAGAGAAAAGTATGAAACTCTAATCCAATAAACAACTTAAATTAGCCTCATGCCCGATCACGAAACCTCGAACATCTGACATTGTGAGTGGGAGAATCTTCACTCCATATAACCCTTAGACTCGACATCTTACCTCCAAACCTCGATTCACTAACATGTCAGCCAAACTACCATATTAACTAATTTTATCGATATCACAATCAACTAAGAAAATATCTAATAGTAATAAATATTAAATCAAAAGACAAGTAGAAGGAAGAGACCTTAACATTCTATTTGTAGATAACTTAAGAAGATTTGCTTACACTTGCTATAATTAATATGTGAATGTAGTGTTGTTGCATTAAGTACAATATAGTTTCACTTTACACATTAAATAGGTAGTTGTAGTTGGTACATTGATGGGGTCACCAACTTTGGGAACAACCTAATAAGAGGGTCAATTTTTTTTTTCACATGAGAGAGAGGCTATGGTGTGTATAGGAGATGGAGACATTGGACTTGAGAGGAGAGGACTGTGGAGGAGTGGAAGGCAATGAGCTATCAATTTTGAAATTTTCACTCCACTCTTTGCTTGTGGAAGTGGGGAGGGACATTTCTTGATGTGACCTTGTATCTTTTCATTGTCTATATTTGTATTAGGTGAGGGACCATCCTCCCCTCCTACAGGGGTGACAAAGACAATTTGCCTATTGCTTTAGGGTACCCTACATTCTGATTTTGCTTCTATTCTTGCACATGATCTTGTGTTTTGTCTGATGAATAGATTGCAAATGTGTTGTGTGTATAAGGAAGTGTTATGAAAATTTCTTTTGTTTTCTTCTGCATGATTACTTCTTTTTTACTCTAGCTCTTTACATGGATGTGAGATATGGATATGCAAAAGAGTTCAACCGATAATAAATATAATTTGTACGTGTAAATTTTAACATTTTGTGGGCATCTTATGTAAAAAAATATGGAGCATATATATCTGTATTTAATAATCATTTCAAAAATTCTATCTATTTAATTTGATGTGCAAAGTAAATGGAGATTAACATAATATCAACTTTTGATGTTTTTTGAACCAACAACTTATTTAATATTTTATTTCACCCACAAATTCACAACTATATGTTTGAAAGTAAATCTGACATGCATGTAATAAATGGTTGAGTATACAATATTCTTTGGACGGCTAAAGGCAATGCAATTTTGTGTCTCTACACACAAGTTCGATATTTTAGGTGGGTCACACAATATGATATTAGAGAAGCCTCCACATACAAGTTTGATATTTTGGGTGGGTCATCCAATATGATATTAGAGATTTGTTCTGTTGCATATGCATATAAGTCTAAAGTCTCACATTCGATGATTATGAGATTAAGAAAAAAAGTATATACACATTGAACTCAATGTCCAATATGTTAGTATTTTGAGACAAATATAAGTTATAACATGTACATGAACTTCATTTGGTGTTCCTCTTAGGTAAGGTTTGATTCTCGAATAGTTATATCAGAGTCTTGATTCAGTAAATTGTCTTGATAAAGTTGGTCGGGTACTTTTATGTGTTCTCATGTGGCAAGCCTAGATAAAAAGGAAAAGACCATTGTGGAAAGGTAGAACAAACAAAAAGTCTATACAGGGGTAAGTTTGATGTAATGAGACAAAATCTCAACAAAAATTTATTGCTTAATTTGTCAAAATCTCAACAATATTGTCACGATAAGCTAATAATATGTATATATTGTATCACATAACTTATATCATCAACTTAACCTGCATGAAAGGAGGTGTAAACAAAATTCACATTGAAAATACAGAGAATCATGATACAAAATCATAATTATCTTGGGTCCTCCATCAAATGCATAATTGACTAGGATTAAGACACCGAGCCACGTGGCAAGCGGGCATTGGTCCGATTTCACAATGATGGTGATGATGTGAGCTAGGTTCAGCATCTTTGGTATATTAAGGTTGAGATTGATGACATGATGTGCACAACTTTGTCAAAGCAATGAGTGTGGCAACATTTTTGGGTGTGTAATAGGAGGAGTTGGGCATTGTCCATCTTGTGCAAGGAATTGACATGTACCCATTTTAGTGCAAAATAAAGAGACACAAAGAGGCCAAACACTACAAGTTGGGGTGTGGCTGTTTGTATTAAAGGAAAAGAATGATGAGCCTTTTTGCTACATGTTCATGTCTCTATTATGCTCTGTGGATATGCACTGTCCATTTTGTTTGCTAATTTTCAGGCTTTGTCATCATTTCTGTTTTGTTTTTGTTGCTTCAACTTTGGAGCCGAAGTGGTGGGTTGTTTTTTAGGACAGGAACATGGGATGAGGTGTTGTTGTGGGCATGGTGGGCTTGTGAATGGACATCCCAAGCTCAATTTGGTAATTTCTTGTTGGGCCAGATGCAAAAATGATTGAATTTGGTTAGTTAAATATTAGCTCGATTTGGGTTTAAGATCGTATTCGTTTAATAAACAAGTTGAACTCGGTTTCAATCATTCAAGTCTCCATGTACTCCCCTGCCGATATGTTTAATGATTATTTAATATAGTTTTATTAAAATAGTTTTCAATAAAAACAATTAATCAAGTCAAATTTAAGTTTGACAACAATGTTTTTAATCAAAAAAATTCCATTTTCAAATAAGATAAATTATATAGTTTCGACTAGACTAGTTAGTATTGACACTTATTTTAAAACGAAATAAATGTTACATATGTATTTATTTGGAGATCTTGTATTCTTTTAATTTTAAGTTTAGAAATGTTTATTTCTTTTATTTCGTCTGTCTGTTCCTTCTGATTCAATCGAAACATACAATCTAATTGTCCACGGACAGATATGTTAACTTAATTTATCAACCGTTTTGGGAAATTGTTCATTTAAAAAAAAGGCACGACTTCAAATTCCACTGAGAATAATTAATTTATTGAGATTTACATGACATTAATTGTAGCTTATATGCTTTTGAATTCATGAAATATGTTTTGGGTCTTGTATAATTTTTTAAATATATCATAGAAGTTATCGAAATTTTGGGCTGAAAACATGTTTATACATGTTAATTATGCTTGTATCTTGTAGGGAAATGAATTTGTTTTATGAGATGTGAACAAATCTATTTATACAGTATGTAAATTTTGAAGAATTCGTGCTAAGTTAACTTATGAACCTTTATCCTTGAAGGCATCACAGCACACTTTTATTTGAAAGTAAGTCACTATAATATTCATTCATGTCTCCAAGTCAACTCTCCTTATTATTCATGTGTTCTCATATGTAAACTGGGTTGGAAAAAACGACTATGTCTCCACCAAAGATTATCTTCTCTATATTGGTTCAGTTCCAAAATCATTGAGTTTACGAAAACAACATTTGATCGCTTGTTCTTCTATAGAGACTGAATACAGAGCATTGGTGAGCACCACATCTCAACTCACGTGGGTTCTCTCTCTTTTAATTTAAAGAGGTCGACCATATTCATCAACACTCTCCCGTCATTTATCGTGACAATCTCGGCGCACCTAGCTTGAGTTCAAATTTTGTCTTCCACTCTCCAATGAAACACATTGATCTTGCTTATCATTTTGCTTGTGATAAAGTTCGACAATCTACATTCAGAGTCACTCATATTTCCACTATCAATGATATCGCGCCAAATGTTTATTGTTCTACTTAACATGTTGACCATGTTCATCAACGCTCTCTAGCCATTTATTGTGGCAATCTTGACGCCACTAGCTTGAGTTCATATATTGCCTTCCACTCTTCGATGAAACACATTGCTCTTGTTTATCATTTTGTTTGTGATAAAGTTCGACAATCTACATTCAGAGTCACCTATGTTTCCACTATCAATGATATCGCGCCAAAAGTTTAATGTTCTACTTAACATGTTAACCATGTTCATTAACGCTCTCCCGTCATTTATTGTGGCAATCTTGGCGCCACTAGTTTGAGTTCAAATCTTGTCTTCCACTCTCCGATGAAACACATTACTCTTGTTTATCATTTTGTTTGTGATAAAGTTCGACCATTTACACTAAGAGTCACCCATATTTCCACTAATGCATGCGCCAACAGTTTGACGCTCTACTTAACACGTTGAATTTCACTAACCGGTTGATTGCCTTGATAAGTAATTTCAAATTTATCTTTCACATTAATATTTTTTGTTATTAATTAGAAATATTTGAGGCCACCACACATCTTTAACTTACTATATACTCTCTTGTATGATGTATCAATCAAGACAATGTCAAATCCAAAATACACATTTTTACAATTTACACTCTGTTTAAGACTAACACAGCAATTACGTCACCATAATTTCAATTCGTCAACTCAGTCACCGCTTCTTCTGGCTCGAGGCGAAGCCAACCCTCTGATTGGCCCACCGACAACCAATTTTCTATGTCATTGCTCATCGTTTTCATGGAACAAACGGTCCCAATAACGCCTCTGAGCAACCACCGATTGCAACCAAGTAGAACGAATCCGAGGCCAAGCGGTTGGTCGCATATGGCTCGACACGAGCCCAGAAGATCTCGCCACGCGCCTTCAAGCTTGCCGTCAAGCTCCTTTATAAAAAAAACCCATCTCACACTCTCCACCACTGTACTCTCTCTCTCTCTTTCTCTGCATTTGAACCCAAATGGGTCTGTCCATGGAGTGCTCTTCGGACGATTCGAATCCGTTCCTCGAAGCCGTTAATGATTTTGCTAATTACACTGGTGGTTTATTTGTGAATGTTTCTGTTTTAGGTGTTCAAGATACGATTTTGATTTGTTTGAGCTCTTGGATTGAGTGTGGCATTGGTGGGTTTTCAGGCGTGCCTACGGATGCTTTGGTGAAGCAGTTTCTCAAGTGCTTCCCTCTTCCAGATATCATCAGGTAGCTGACATGCATTGCATTTTGGTGGTTTGAGGGTTTTGAGAAATGGGTTGCTGAATGTGGCTGAGTTTGAGGGTTTTTGTGTGTTTTTGGGTGTAGGCTGAGGGTTTGAGTACAAGGTTGCTGAATGTGGTTGAGTTAGAGGGTTTTGGGTGTTTTGGGGAAGTTTCTGTTTTGAGTATTGGGTTGTTGGTTGAATTTGTGGGGTTTTTGGGTGTAGACTGAGGTTTTGAGTAATGGATTGCTGAATGTGGTTGAGTTAGAGGGTTTAGGGTCTTTAGGGAAAGTTTATGTTTTGAGTATTGTGTTATTGGTAGAATTTGTGGATTTTTAGGTGTATACTGAGGGTTTGAGTAATGGATTGCTGAATGTGGTTGAGTTAGAGGGTTTTGGAAGTTTATGTTTTGAGTATTGGGTTATTGGTTGAATTAGTGGGTTTTTGGGAGTAGGCTGAGGGTTTGAGTAATGGGTTGCTTAATGTGGTTGAATTAGAGGATTTTGGGTGTTTTTGGGAAGTTTACGTTTTGAGTATTGGGTTATTGGTTGAATTTGTGAATTTTTGGGTGTAGACTGTGGGTTTGAGTAAGGGTTGCTAAATGTGCTTGAATTAGAGGGTTTAGGGTGTTTTGGGAAGTTTCTGTCTTGAGTATTGGGATGGAGAATTGGTTGAATTTGTGGAATTTTTGGTGAGGTTGATGTTTCTTGGTTGACCCATTTGGTTGTTTTGTTTTTGCAAATTGCAGGGCAGTGGAGAGCAAGCCAGAGTTGCCAGGTATGGAAGCTACTTTGATTGCTTGTTTGGAGAAGATTTTCAGAAACAAATATGGCTCCTCCCTCATTCAGCACCACATGGTATCTTTTTTATTCTGTATGCATGTCATTGGGATATGTAGGAAGTTGTTTGATTTTCATGGAAATGTGTTTATGATTAAGCAATGCTTATGTGCATCTATTTATTTATGTTGCTAATGCTAAGTGTTAGAATAGTTAATTAAATTAGGGTTTCCTAGTTTGGTTATATTTCTTATTGTTACCTATATAAAGGAACCTCCTCTTGTAATTCATAATCAAGTATCATCAATAATACAATTATATTTTAGAAATTCAACACTAAGTACCTGCATTGTTGCTACCTTGTGTTTGTTTTTTCCTCTCCATTTTCCACCAGTTGGTTTGAATGTGGATTTGTATACTTATATTTCTAAGTAGCATGCCTAATTATTAGGATAACAAGTGGAAATGGGTTCCGTTTTCTTTTCTGCATGGTCAATGTGTAGCTATCTATTGATCACTATATGACCTCTTTTGCTTACATTGCTTCTAGATGTGTATCATTGGAACATATGAGTTCCCGGATAAGAAGTTGTTTGATTTTCATAGAAATGTGTTTATGATTAAGCATTGGTAATGTGTAGCTATTCATTGATTTACATTGCTAAATACCTGCATTGTTGCTACCTCATGTTTAGTTTACTCCATGCGAATTCTAGACTTATATAGCTAAACAACTGCCTTATTGATACATTCTATCTGTTCTACAGCCTTTTCTAGAAGTGGGTTTGCAAGATGATTCTCTGCTGGTCAGATGTTTGTGTTGCAAAATCGTATGTACACACTGATCCTATTGTTCTTGGTTTAACTGCCTTTTAGTTATGAGCTTCATAAAATTACCGGTTTGACAATGCGAGTGTGGCTTGCTGTGTAAACCTAGACGGATATAGGACTTTTAGTTGCTCTCCCTGTTCTGGTTTTCCTTTACACAGGAAGCATGCAACTTGAACTTGCTTCAGTTCCTCTGATAATTACAAATACATGCACATACACTATTGATCATGAACTGATGACATCATGCAAGTTTGAGGGAAAACCTGTTAAATATGCTTTATGTATGAATGTTGGAAAATTGAAACATTGGTGCGTATTTATGTACTATATTCAATGTTCTAAAAAACGCTAGGTGCTAGTCGGGCGGAGAGGGCCTTCTGGGGATTAATCGGAAAATAAATCGGATTCAAGGATCAATCGGGAATTAACAGAGGATTAATCGGGGACTAGTTGGGGATTAATTACACAAATCAGGGATTTTTAGAACACTGACTATATTGGACTCACAGGCCAATGTCTTTTGGGTAATGCAAGGAGGTTTTTGTGCCATAGGTACTGATACTTACACAAGTGTAAGTTTAGTAATGTGGGTTTGAAATTGTAATTTTAGTACTCAAAGTGCCCATGTATTTTTTGCTGTAACTTGTAATCATTAAAAACCCAGTGGATTTTGTTGACATTTTTACCGCAATTTGTGATAAAATAGTTTAATATATCTAATTTACCAATCCTCTGGTTGCATGATTATTATGCTCAGGTTACTTGTCTCTTGGCATATCTTGATGAGAATAATCTCTCTCCTACACGGCTTGTAACTGAAAATGATTTATATCCACTTCTGCTCAGTTGCTTTGTTGATGGGTAAGATAGTAAAAGATTTACCATTTGCTGCTGTTTTTCTGTTTGCTTCAAATGATATCATTTTTCATTTGAAAATATATCATAGAAAAGAAAATTAGAAGCTGCATGGTGTCTGCATTTGAAAGGTTGTACTTGATATATACTAAAAAGTTGAAGTGTATCTCTTAAAATGTACTCTCTTGTTTCTATCTTCGTCTGAATCAAAACATGTCGTGTTTGCTGTATAGTGACAAAGAAGTGGCATCCGCATCAAGATTTGCGATTGTTAAATTAGCTCGCTTTCCACAAGGCGTGGTATGGTCTCCCTTTGGTTATTAGTTGAGTCGGATTAAATCTTACTATTTTGTAATCAGGGATTTCCATAATCTGCTGGAGTAATATCGGCATCTGTGTTCTGAATTTACGTAGGCCATTGTCTTCCCGGAAAATATCGATGAGCCTACACACCTCAGACAGGTTATATCTCAATGTTCATCTCTGGTATGACAATTTATCTCCGAGACTTTCAAAGTTACTTCTGCTTCTAAATTTGTAGTCGTAGTTGAGAAGACCTACTTGTAACTTCACTTCATACTTTTCTCACAATTTTCAGGGACGATCCCGGATTTTGTTTTTGATAGTGAGGCTTTTCGCTATTTCCCGTTCATTGGCATCAGTCGTTTACAACTCAAATCTCCTTAATTTATTGATAGAAGAAGTGGAAAATCCAACAGATGTCAATGTAACCTGTAACCTTTTTGAGATATTGTATAAGGTTGGCCATTTATCACATACTTTATAACGTTCCTGTTTATTTTTAGGGAAAATGGCGAAAAGGTGTTGTATGCTATCAAATTTATCAAACTCTTGCAAGAGGGTGCTCTAGCACAATGGTGTTGTGAACTTTGATTTTTGGTGCAAAAGGTATGTATTTGTATAAAAATGACAAAATTGCTTTTAAATTTAAGAATTATTTTTTTTGAAAAAAATATTGTAAAATTTTTTCTAAAAATATATTTTCACTAAAATTTGAATCATCAAAATTTGTAATTTAATTTTTTCAGTTAAATTATTTTTAAGTAACAAATTTTTGTTTTAAAATTATTTTATAAAAATCTCAGTTCTTAATTTCAGGGGCAATTTCGTCATTTCAATATAAATATACACATTTTGCACAAAAAAAAAATCAAAGTTCATATCACTTTTTTGCCATTAACAAAGTACACAATGCCTTCTTGCAAAGGTGTGATAGTATACAACACCATTTTCCCTTATTTTTACTATTGATGGCAGGCATGCATATAAACATTTGGAAATAGTGAAAAGTGACGCTTGAACGGGACCATTTTTCCCATTCTCGACTCTTTTATGCCATTTTACAACATGCATGGTCCTAAGTTGCTCTTATATTTGTGTTATGGATGAAGTTGGTAGACATTGATCACGGTACAGAGTTTTTGGTGAGGACCGACCTCCTTCAGCTGCTCACTTCAATGATAAGGTACTCGGTGGGCTATGATTCTCTCTCATTTGACCGTTCTTGCACCTTACATTCTTAAAAGACCATTTACTTTATTTGCCGCAGGAACACATCGGAAGATCCCATATTAAGATCAAGAGCTATGGTGATAAGTGGAAGGTTTCTCTCTAGAGAGAGCATTTATTCGTTCTTTGATGAATCTTGTAATGTTTCGACTCACAGAGTTCCATATGCTGTTCACATTCTGTCCAAACAAACAAGAACTTTCCCGTCTATTATATGACACTTCTGCAAAAAGTGTGCTGTGTGTTGTTTGTTAATGGCAAAAAGGTGATGTATTGTTTGCTGTTTGCATTTTTTTTGCAAAACGTGTATTTTTATAAAAATGATGAAATTACCACCCAAAGTATAAATTATTTTTAAAAAATATGAATATTTGAATAGTTTTTCTGTTTTTATCTTTTAACTAAAATTTGTATGATCAAATTTTGTAATTATACTATTTTTATTTTAAAGTTATTTTTTAAAATTATGTTATAAAAAGCTTGATTCTTAATTTCAGGGGCATTTTTGTACAAATACACACATTTTGCAAAAAAAATGCAAACAACACAACACCTTTTTGCCATTTACAAACAAAACAACACCCTTTTGCAAAAGTGTCATATAATAGAGCACATAGCGCAACCGTCTGTGGATTATCGAACAATTTTGAGATTCATATTTTTTGTAGAATATTTATAACTGTTTGAACTAGCAGATCAAGATGTCATATTTTGGTGTCTAACTCTAATATGTTGTTCCCACTTTCAGGTATCAAATTCATTATTTCAGCCATTGATGGAGTACTCGGGTATGAAAATGAAAATTGGGATGAATGTGAATCTGCACTTGAAGCATTGGGTGAAATAGGGTTAAGTAAGTATTTCACGATCTGTTTATATCCTTGTAGGCTTTGGAAATTACCAGTACCGCCATGACGTAATGCTCACTTAGAATATGCTTGTGTGATTGCAATAAACCAGTTTTCCAAGGTTCTAAAAAATTAGGATTAGGGAATACTCGATGAGGCAAAAAATAAAAAGTTTTGAGAATCCGGAGAGAAAATTGGCAAAACTCATTTTGTATTAAATAAATGTTAGATATACATATATAATTCGCATGAAACAAAAAAAATTACAATGTCGTAGTAAAATAAGATACTCTCAAACAACATTATAAGTTAAAATAAAAGTAGGGATGGCAATGGGGCGGATTTGGCAATCCCGTCCCCGTCCCCGTTAGAAACAGTGACAGGGGCGAGGATTACCGTCGGGTTCGGGGATTCCCCGTTTCACGTTTCCAACCCAAACTAATGTTAAAATATATTTATTTTTTAATAAAATTTGTATTAAAAATTATTATTTTAATAAAAATATATAATAAAATATTATTATTTTGTTAAATATGTATTATAAAATATTATTTTGATAAAAAAATAT
>JAYMTP010006640.1:0-11852 GCA_036897365.1 Geranium brycei | reverse complement strand
TATAATGGAAACTCCCTCTATGTGGAAATTACCTTATTTGCATTTTGTTTCCACTTCTCTTTATTTTCTTCAAGGAACGACATTATTCCTTTTTCTCCAAAGGTGTAAAATATCTTCAGATCTTCGCGCATACTCGCAGGTTACCATAAAGCTATGATCTGAATATTTCCTTAGACGAATGCCGATTCTTTCCTTATTGCGCTCTGCCTTCTGCGCGTAGAATGTTGCAGAGAATGTTTTCGACATTTCGTGCGACATTTCCTGTTGCCTAAAAGATGAGCCAATATGAATGTAATAACACTTATCATCTGAGTCGCATTAAAATGGGTCGCAAAAAACCATTGGGCGATCGTGCAGGTGGAGTCGGATTGTCATGGAGTGGTTTAGAATGTGGCCAATGATGATTAGTTGATAGGGCTAAGGGTTCTATTTGGTATGATTGTAGGTGGGGTTTATTGGGCCTGCCCAATACGTTACTGATTTTTGTTAGGCATTCTGCTAATGGCGTAACTCGTTATTTGTGCGAGAAAGTTGTCCCGCCTAATTTTGATTCAATTATTTCATCACATCAACAATAATATCATCTTTGATTATAAGAAAAAACATTCAATAACAGTTTTAAAGAACATTTGAAAATAACACATTAGGAGAGGTATAACTGTCTAAGTCTTTCAACACCCAATCATGAATTGTCGATGATGCCCTCACGAAATAATGAGCAACCTTATTTGTTGGTTGGTTATTATAAACAACAGTGACGTTATTAAGTAAAATAAATACTGACAATGAAAAATAATAGAGCTCAGAATAGTATGTACAGATAATTAGAGGAACTGAGAAAACTCGCCACCTTCTGACAGCCTTATTTGAGAATAACATTTGTTTAATTATGTCTTCGACTTCAGTGAAGAGCCTCCCAAACATTACGAGCTTCAACCACATTCGATAGAACCCGATTTGAATAACTCAAGCCGACAACACCCAAAATACTATCAACCACCCTCGTCCCAAATCGACCTAACACCTCATCCAAAGCACTATCAACATTAACCCATACATGACCAGTCGATGTAGGAACCTGACCCGACAGATGACCCAAAATCCGACCTGACAGAAGACCCGAAACCCGACCATGACCGGTAAAAATGTTTCTTTCTTTTTTGTTATTTTGGAAGTCAATTGTATGGGTTGACTTTGTGTGTCAAACTTGTGTAAATGAAGGTTTTGGGTTCTAACAAGTTGACATTTGTTGGGTTAGTGTTTGAGTTTTAAAGTATGGCTCTACTAAGACTAATTTGAGCATTTGACTTTTGTAATTAAGTTTTAAAACATTAATCATCAGATAAGAACCTCACATGAACGAATATGTGATGATTGAAAGTCAAAACTATATTTATTTATACAAAATACAAATTTGACATTATGATTTACACTTATTGTTCTCTTCACATGTAATTCCTTACCATGCACGACAAGGCAAATAAACCTATTTTTCACAGTTGGCACGACTAAAATTGCAAACTATCTAAAGATCATGCGGAGTATAACTATCGATTATCGTTATTGCTGTTGTAATTATGATTTTCATAATTTAAAAATGGCTAGATGCAAATTAGTTTCTAAATATTAAGGTAATTACAATTAATCAATCGAGTCACATTTACCTCTTATATATTTATTTATTTTCAATAATATAAATAAAATATGAAATAACCCTTTAATATTACATCAAATGTTTCCCTTCAAAACAATTGCAGAACCATTAATTTTATGTATTTTTTTTATTAATTCGTAAATTATATATATGGCTGGTTTGTATTTGATATATACTCTTTATATATATATATATATATTTAAATGTACACTATTAATCATATATAATTTGAAAAAAAAAATTATGTAGCATTGCCATCGTCACCACAGTCACAGACTGTCAACTTTTACCTCCAAACCCATCTCAACAATGGCGGCAAAATCTAGCGAAAAGCCATTTTCTGCGGAGATTGGAGCGACCTTCTCGCACGTGCTCTTCGCTGCGATCACGGTAGCTCCGCCATTGGTCCGCGATCTGCTCCGATCATGGAATCGAAGTCGTTGTCCATTTCACGAAAGGTATAGGTTCGCTTTCTTCTCCGTCACGATCGATTTCGCAATTTGTTTTTCCAGAATCGCGTATCTGTTTCCGATTTTGTCGTCTACTGAAGCATCGATCTTATAAATCTTGAATTGGAGACGTATAATTTTGATTTTGGGGGTGGTGGGGTTGGGTTTCAGGTTGAAGTCAAAATGGATCGCTATGTCAAAGCCCTAGCCTACACTTTACCTCAGGAAGCTGGTGTAGGGTTTTGTTTTTCTTCATTGACCATGCACTCTCTTTTGATTTTGATTTGTGTGTTCATTAGTTCAAATTTTCAACTAGAACATTACTTGTAATGCATAATCATCACATTTTTTTTGTTTCTTCTGATTTTATTTGTGTTTGTTTATTTTGATTGGATAATTTTAAGGTAACAAGCAAAGAACCATGATTGGGAGTCTGAAGGTTGAAAACCATGGCATAAGGTGTGTGTTAGTGTGAACTGTGGAATATAAAAACCATGAAAAATACAAAGTTAGATAAGGTCAGCTTTATGAATTTAGAGAACATGGGAGGTGGTCATAATTCAATTCATAAATTAAGCCTGCATTAGGACAAGTACCGTTGTATTTTTCCTTTTGAAATTTAATTGCATTCAATGGAGGCAATTGACCAACTCATGTTGTTCCTCCTCCTCAAGGACTCTTGCATCATTTTTGAGCTTCTTACTTAAAAGGGTCTTCATAGCTTTCATTTTGTTTGTTTGGAATCGATCAAGGAGGGTTGCTTCTGGGTCTTTTGCTCGCTATTCAATGGATGCAATTGACTAGTTCATGTTGTTCCTCCTCCTCCTCAAGGACTATTGCATCATTTTCGAGCTTTGTACTTAAAAGGGTCTTCATAGCTTTCATTTTGTTTGTTTGGAATCGATCAAGGAGGGTTGCTTCAGGGTTTTTTGCCCACTTTTAGTCATGTTTGGCTGCTTCGGAAAGCCTAAAAAATGTGCTTCCTCTACCAACATGTTTTCAAGTACAACTCGATCATAATTTCCTTTTCATGTTTTTGTTCATTTCAAGCCCTTGCATATGCTAAAATTCGGGCTATGTAGTCAGGTTATGCCGTTTATCTTTGTGAGCGTCAAGCATTAACTTAATTTGTTTAGCAAGCATCTAATTTTGCTTCTCCAGTAAAATGGCATGTTTGCTATACATCTATGATTTTCCAAGCATCAAATTTGTCTCTTGTTGTGTAGCATACGGGAGGTAAAATTTATACACATCTTTGTACTTGTTTTCTATTCAGAAAGCACAGAATCTCATAGCGATGCAAAGCAAGATTCAGCTTCTTCCAGTAAGCAAACACCTTCAGGAAGTTTCAACAAGTCTTCGATATCATCCAAAGTTGATATGCCTGTCTCCAACAGTCTCAAGTCCTTTAGTTACAATGATCTCAAGAATGCCACCAAAAATTTCCGTTCTGAGAATCTACTTGGAGAAGGAGGGTTTGGGCGTGTGTTCAAAGGGTGGATTGACGCAAACACCTTGGCTCCAACAAAACCAGGATCTGGAGTTGTGGTTGCCATCAAGAGACTGAAATCAGAAAGCTATCAAGGGCACAAGGAATGGCTTGTACGTATATTTTGGGTTGTAATTGCATTTTTTACTTGTTTTCATGCCCTGATGACTCTCATTAACTCTGTTTGGCCTCTTCAACTTGGTAGGCTGAAGTTAATTACCTTGGCACTCTTCGCCATGAACATCTTGTGAAGCTCATTGGGTATTGCTCTGAGTTGGAAAATAGACTCCTTGTATATGAATTTATGCCAAAGGGAAGTTTGGAGAGTCATTTATTCAGAAGTAAGGTTACTCTTACACTTAAGCCCACTTTCTTCGCATCTCATATAGTCATCATGCTTAGATGTTAACAATCCCATCCCAGGACGATGGTTCATTCTTAGCTTGCAAATAACTTAACCTGTAGATTATTAGGAAAGATCGATGATGTTCAGATTAACGGTGATCATTGATCATGTAAAGATGCTTGATAGGATCTTAGCAATTGCTATGGATGGCTCTTATACATCCGAAGACATTGTGACGTTGACTTCTGATAATCCACTATTTTGGTCATTTTTACTAGAAATGTTGTGGCAATTAGTTAAATGGTGAATGGGTCATGAATCAAAATGTACCTAAATGATCCTGCTTTGGAAAACTTTTGTGTTATTGGAACAATGTGGTTTAGCTCCTAAAATTCTGAAATTGATGCCCACGTTGTTTTCCTTATGCTATGAACCTCTATCTTTTTCTCTATTTTTCTGTTTCATCACTGTTGAATCCTATTTCTGCAGAAGCTGTTCAACCTCTTACTTGGGCTATTCGGATGCATATTGCAGTAGGTGTTGCAAGAGGATTGTCCTTCTTACATAGTTTGGATACCAATGTTATCTACCGTGATTTGAAAGCTTCCAACATTCTACTTGATTCAGTAAGCTGAAACATTGAAACTTTTCATTTTTGGATTGGTATAGACTAATTGTGCCACCAGATTCCTTCGATACTTTTCAATGTCTGATGGATTAATTTTTTTGCAGGACTTCAATGTAAAACTTTCAGATTTTGGTTTAGCAAGGGATGGTCCTACTGGAGATAGCACTCACGTCTCAACACAAGTTATTGGAACTCGAGGTTATGCTGCCCCAGAGTATGTGGCAACAGGTTAGATAACATGCGAACACTTTGTGTGACAATTTTCACAAGCTGGGCTATAAAAAGTTTGATATTGGCAAATTAGTATTCAGTCACTCCTTTAGCAGAAACTGATGTACAATTGCACAACAAATAACTCATCGTAATTAGAGAAAAAAAAGCTAAAAAGAAATTTATGAATCATTTTAGAGGTATTATAGCAAATGCTACACCAATTTTGCTTAGCAACAACAATAGTGAAGTCCTTACATGGATGATATTTAACTTGAGCTATTTTTCCTTGTTGAATCTGGTTGAAACCAAGCAGGTCACTTGACCCCAAAGAGTGATGTGTACAGCTTTGGGGTCGTCTTGTTAGAATTACTATCTGGAAGACGGGCACTGGACGATGATAGAGCTATTGGTCTTGAAGAAACCCTGGTAGATTGGGCAAAGCCATTCCTGACTGACAATAGGCGGGTTTTTAGAGTAATGGACACAAGGTTAGGGGGTCAATACTCCAAGAACGGCGCCCAGGCTGCAGCTGCACTTGCACTTCAGTGCCTCCACACCGATCCGAAGACCAGGCCATCCATGGCTGATATTCTAGCAACATTGGAGTGGTTTCACACATCAAAGCACACATTAAGGAATCCCGAACCTAAGGCAGATCATGACGGGAGCAAGCATTTGAGTCACCAACACAGAACAAATCCTCCAATTACGCGCTCTAGATGAGTTCGGTGTTTATGCAGAAATACAACTGCACCCTACACAGATACGTATGTTACAGTAATAATTCCAATGTGTAACTTATCTTGCCTACTTTACCGTAGTTTTCTTTAGATACTGTAGCATTTAGATGATCTTCTACATCAGTTATTATGTTCTCTTCTTGCTCTGAAAATTAGAGGGAAAATGTTTTTGTCAATACGAAATGGGTTTTGACCGATTTATGTACATATTTAATTTCGTTGAGTGTGTGTTCCTGTGAAAGAAAGCTTAGCTTGCAAAGACTCTTTCATGTGAGATGCATTAATATAGTGAATAGTCTATGGCTTGAGTCTTCAATTTGTGTACGTAATTTATCTTTGATTGTGACCCTCACAAGACTAACATGTGGTGGGCTTATTGGTTAGGAATTTATAGGCAAAAGGACATTTATTTTAAAAGGTGTAAAATATCTACTTGACAACTGTTACACATGGTTGACTCAAGGGCAACAATAAGGGGAAATATGATTTCTTTCCTGATTATATTCCTCATTTATTATATTTCTCTTTTATTCTTTTTGTTTATTTACTATTTTCCTTTTGTGTCTTTACTACTTGACAACGTCACTATTATTTTTCATTGTCAGTATTTCCCCTTTTTATTTCCCGAGTCGGCAGTGTGTAACAACAACCTCCTCAGATAGTGATTTGCAAGAGGGCAAAACATCACATTCCTTAAAGGGATCTAATTGGCTAAAACCCAAATTTAATGGAATAAGCTGGGAACAGCTGTCCTTTCCTGCACTACTAGTAAGGAAAGTTGTGGCTGACAAGAATTTGTATTGTATGGCTGAACTAGGAACCTCTGACTGACTCTTGCATATATGAGTCAGATGGTGTGACCCATATTCTGGTAATTTCTAAGTTTTGTGAAGTAAAGTGAAGATGCTGAGGAGGAGGCTCTCTTTTTTGCCACTATTGCTTCTTCTAAATGCCACAGTAGAAGTTTTGGGGGTTTATACCTATAGCAGAGCAGACTTTCCACCTTCTCCTGACTTCGTTTTTGGTTCTGGAACCTCTGCTTATCAGGTCTGTTTTCTTTTTCTTTTTTGTCTTTAAAGCTTTCCATTTACTGTTTTTTGTGTTCTTATAGATTAGTTGATTGTTAAGAAGAGAATTAGGGAACAACCCATGATTTTGTTCTAGGAACAAGACATGTAAATGTATTAAAGATTTTTTTTGTTGTTGTATATTTTTGTATAATATTGAAGTATGCAAGTAACGTGCAAATTGTGTATTGAAGGTTGAAGGTGCAGCAGATCAAGATGGGAGGACTCCAAGCATATGGGACACTTTTGTCCATGCTGGTTAGCTTTGTTCTTTTTGTCTTTTGTGTCACTTGGTTTATGTTGATGCTCATGCTGACATGGGAAACACTGTTTTTTATTATTCTCTCAATACTTATTAGTTTAGGTGTTGTTTTTGTACATTGAACATAATCTATTTTTGTACATTGAACATAATCTATCTGCGATAATGCCAAATGCAATAATTTAGCAGATTTAAGTACTTTAATTGGTTCCTGGATAAAAATTCTTATAATGTTCGTTTATTTGGTTGATTTCCCAACTTAAAACGTCAGGGTACAGAAATGGAGCCACTGGCGATGTGGCAGTTGATGGGTACCACAAATACAAGGTCTGTTCAGTACAAAACTAACAAGTCCTCTTGCATACCATTTATTGTCTGAATTTGATAACAAATCCTCATGTATACCATTTATTATCTGAATTTGATAACAAGTCTTGAAGTGTTGTTTATTCATCATATTTCTCATGTAAACCATATCATCATACCCAGAAAATGTAACTATACGATTTATTTTTCCTCGAATCACATCACATTTAAAGAGCTACAGGATGATTAGTTTTGTTTATCCGTGGCAGGAAGATGTGCAACTCATGGCGGAGACCGGCTTAGAAGCCTATAGATTCTCCATTTCATGGTCAAGACTGATACCAAGTATGCAGATTGTGATATAGTCAGTGTGTGTTAGTGTATTTTAAGGCAATGTGTATATAGTTTCATTTCGTTTCTTCTTCTCTATCAGATGGAAGAGGACCTGTCAACCAAAAGGGCTTACAGTTTTACAACAACTTCATCAATGAACTGATCCTCCATGGTAACTTCACCTTCTAATGTAATATTTTTTTACTGGTACTATTTTTTCACGTTTTCAAAGCAGTTTTGCTGATATTCGGGTTTGTGGATAGGAATCCAACCACACGTGACAATACACCACATGGATCCGCCACAGGCACTAGAAGATGAATACGAAGGATGGCTTGACCGGAAGATTGTGTAAATGGTTCTTAACCCTTTTATTTTTTTTCTTGGCCTATTAATGTCCGTCTTCTGAGTTTAACAAAAATGATTGATTTTGATGTGCATTATTCAGGGAAGACTTCACTGCATATGCTGATGTCTGCTTCAGAGAGTTCGGCGATAGGGTTTTGTATTGGACTACTATAAACGAGCCTAATGCCTTCGCGTTGTTTGGGTATGATTTATCAATGCTGCCTCCTTTAAGATGTTCTTCCCCGTTCGGGTTCGGAAACTGCTCGAAAGGGGACTCCACGACTGAGCCGTACATTGTTGGTCATCATTTCTTGCTGGCGCATGCATCAGCTGCAAGATTGTACAAGGAAAAGTACTTGGTATGTGTATATCTTCTGATTTAAGTCCATTTGGATCAAGAATGTGTATGTTACTTGTTAATGGTATTGATTGAATAAATGACTGGAGAAAAATGTGCAATGCAGAGCAAGCAACAAGGGTTCATTGGGTTGAACCTCCTTGCTTTTTGGTCTGTTCCTGCAACGAACAAGACAGAAGATGTGATTGCTGCTCAAAGAGCCAATGATTTTTTCGTCGGTTGGTGAGTTGCATACTGAATAGCACGCATTACTTTCAATATAAACTTGATTTGTTTGAAGTAAGCTCACATCTAGAAGGCACACGAGGGGAGTGTTAAGTTGTTCAAACCTACATCGGAAAAAAATTGAAAATAAAGAGTTAAATATAAACGCTGATACCACCTCCGATTAATAATGTCGACATTTTAGTTGTTGAGCTCGATCTGATGTATTTAGTTTTAATAAAATTTACATGGTATATCTATCTCATAGTTATGACCGAGAGGTAGTTGACCCCTTTCGATATCTCTCCCTCTTTAAAAATTTTATTGTCTATTTTACTGATTAAGTTGTCCTGCTATGGCCCACGATTACGTGTCGTGACTAGTGACTACATTTAACTAATAAGATAAGATTGATCTTTTAGTTGTGAAATTCGATCCAATATTTAGCCTGTTTTAATAGAATTTTCACGATTTCCTTATAGCTGTAGAGAGAAGAATTGTTGTGAGTTCTCATTTCAATGCACATAACTTTGTGCCTGCAGGTTTGTGCATCCCTTGGTGTTTGGACAATACCCCGAGATAATGTTGAAAAACGCTGGCTCAAGAATCACAGCCTTCACCGGTTCTGAATCCGAACTCATTAAAGGTTCATTTGACTTTCTTGGGCTCAACTTTTACAGCGTAATGTATATCAAGGACAATCCCAACGGCCTAAACATTGAAACCAGAGACGTTTTTGCTGATGTTTCTGCACAATTCGTGTGTAAGTTCCTTAAACAAGCGCATTCCTCTTCATTACACCGAATTTAGTCATAGCTTTTGCTACACATCCCTTCTAGTCGGTTTTTCCCCAATGAGTGATGGCTCACTGTATGTTTTGCTTGTTGCAGTTTCATTTCTACGTGGTGATATGCCTCCCGAGGTGAGATGAGAAAACAATAAGAAAAAAAAAATTCTATTCAGGGATAATTGCAAAAACTCGGTGTATTAACCGACTTTTAAATGGAGTAGAAATGAACTAATTTTATCCGTCAACTATCAATGAGAATTAAGGTTTTTAAATAATTGAACTTGTGACCCACTGATAATATTTATAAGAAAAATATTTTACATGTGTAAAATCAATAAGTTCCTTAAATTAATTATTTATATCACGCCAAAAATAAACTATAAATTAATTTCACACGCTTTTAGTGATTACGTCAAATTATGGTTTAAATGCTATTCAGTGTTGTCATTCATGTGATGTTTAAAATTGTATTTATTTGGAGGATTCACTCATAAATTTATGATAAATTTCTTACATTAAATCTAGAATGAAAAAATAGGTTTTTTTTTGCTGTTGAAAATGAGGTTAAAATCAATTTTGAGATCAAATTACAACGATTTTATTATTTCAGGACTAAATTGAACGAAAAAGGAGAGCAAAGTCTGGGGTCAAATTTAGTAAATTATTTGAGAATGGGCCAAAAAGCCCAGATACAGGCCCATATACCCATAAGCATAACAGTCACTCACTTTGGTCTCCGATTCATTTCATTACTCATTCGTCTACTGATAGGCTTGGGATCTTCTTCTCGGCGCCTGAGAATCGAGCTTCGGTTCTTCGAATCTGGGTAAATTCTGAGATCCCTCACAGCTTGGATCTATCTTTAGATCAATTCTCTTCCTGATTTTCCCCGCAATTTGCTGAAATTAATCGCTGAAAGCAATCGTCTTGGTTGATTTTGTGTTTCTGGGTTTTGTTTCCTGGAATCAGTTTTCTTGGTGCGTATTATTATGCTAGATGCGTTGGAATTGATTGTCGTGATTTGTTTGGTTGAGGTTTTTGGTGAAATTTCCCATTTGAATGTTTTGTAAGCGAGATTCGAAATCGTTGAGTCAGTTTTGGAACTGGGTGTGAGCTGAAATCTGAATTTATCATTAGGAAATGAATACTAGTTCTTCTTCAGCTTCATTTCCCATCAATGTGATTAAGTGAATCTTTATTAGATAGTGTTTATTGGATTTTAGCTTTATCCATGGCATATACTGCAGATTCATGTTAATTGGGTTTGTTCCATGAGCTGAAATTTTAGTTCTTCCCCCAACTTTGAAGTTTAGAGGTCTAATTCTGATTGATGCAAGATGTGTTTTTTCCCGAACTATAATTACTCTTCAGTATCTACCATATATGTATTGGGGAATATCAGCTATGTTTATCCGATGAATTTTGGTTTGTGAGAAAGACGGGGAGGATGGTAGTGTTGAGTTTAGGACCATCACGTTTTGATTTTCACTACTCGATTCCTCATCTGTCAGCAAAAATGAATTGCTAGTTTTCGGGTCTTTCTTGGATGAAAGGGTTGTGACTCAGATTTCATAACCTAGGGAGTCTTATTCCATCATTCTTATGAGTTGGATCTGCTATCGGACTTTTCATGTTTGCTATATCTTCCGCTTAAAAATAGATCATCACGAGATCATTGTTTCCATCTGATTTATCGTGCTCGCCAATTGCATTGAGGTTAACCATAGTCTCTGTCTCCCAACACTAATATGCACTGTTCTGAAAATTTCTGATTAGTCTGATTAATCCTTTGTTAGTCTCCAGAGTCCCTGTCTGCCCAACGAGCGCTTAGCGTTTTATAGAATGCTGATACAGTCTAAGGTTTACTGGAATGAACATCCAGGGAGACGTTTCTTGTGTGCTTTCAACGTGAGTCAAAAAAGCACATGTTTTTATTTTATTTTATTTTATCAGTAAAAATTTAAATAGCAATATCGCCAACATAGGGATTGGAACCTGAGACCTCAAGTTTAGGTCTCTGCCTCTTCACCCACAACCTTTGATATACCACACATTTTATATGACCCTCAACCTACTATTTGCTCCGATTAACATATATGTTGGAAATTGAGTTCTTGACAGCATTTCTACATCCACAACTTCTTTATAGTCAAGAAAATGCTTTAACTCTTTATTTGAATTTCACAGCGCTTCAATCCTACTCAATCCTACCAATGGACGATGAAATGACTGAGATGAACAAAAGACCCAAAATAGACGAAGACCCTCCTGCCCCATCCCTCCTCTGGAGCGAATGGCAGCTCCTCGACTCCATCCTCCCCACGGGCGGGTTCGCACACTCCTTCGGCCTTGAGGCAGCAATGCAGTCCCGCATCGTCCTCTCCCCCACCGACCTCCGGTCCTACACCATCCACCTCCTCCACAACACCGCGAGCCTCCTCCTCCCCTTCGTGCGCTCCGCCGCCAAATCCCAATCCCCTGAAACCTGGAAAAAACTCAACATAACCCTCGACGCCACCCTAACCAACGAAATATCCCGAAAGGCCTCGATCTCCCAAGGCTCTGCCCTCATGAGGGTCGGCGCAGCGGTCTTCTCCGAGGCGCCCTCCCTCGGGGCGATGAGAAAGGACCTCCTGAGCTCCGGGGAGGTCTGTCTCCACCACGC
>JAYMTP010006639.1:0-11852 GCA_036897365.1 Geranium brycei | reverse complement strand
GGTGTTTGAAGGTTTTTGGGCCTCAACCCGCCACCCACCCGCATTCTGAACGGGTTTACGATGTCTCACCCGCACCCAACCCGTCACCTGACGGGTGATGCCTACACGGGTCACGGGTCGGGTGGGTCTGCGGGTGGACAGGGTCCCGGGCCACATGTGGACACCCCTACCCTAGATATCATTCAAATTTCAAACACACGTCATCGAATTTTTTTCTTTCTTTCTCCTTCTCCCTCGTCCTCTTTTCGTCTTCGCTCTTCTCCACCCGAATCTCAATTACAAATAAAACAAAATTTAAATGAATAAAAGTTAAACACAAACAAACAAAAACATTTCATATAACTCCACTTTCACTCTTTTTAACAACAACAGCATACGTGAGGTCTTGAGTTCTAATCTTGGTACATGCGAGTTTTTTCTTCGAATGCTGACAAAAAGGTTAAAAGACCGATAACACGATTTCCCAAAAGGTCGGTCCATAATAGAAAATTTTCCTAATTTGCTTATAAAAATACAACAACACAATAAACAGAGGGCTTCTCTTATTAATAACGAAATTGTTCATGGGAACAATCTCATGTTCTTGGATACAACAATATATACGATACAAATTAACGAGAGTACATTAATTTCTTCGAATTGTATCTACTTCTTGAGGAAGTTCTTGAACCAGAGAGCCCATTTCTTGGCCATTCTTAAAATCAACATAGTTCATTCCAAATGGAGATGTATAACCTTGGTTCCATTCAAAATCATCGAATAACGTCCATGGAAAATATCCTTTCACGTTCACTCCGTTTCTGTAAATCGATCGTTAGTGATATCGACACGACAATGGCATGAAAAATTAAATTTTAGCCACACTATCAATTCGACATTGAATCTTCAAGATCATTTTGACAATCATCTTTGACTTACTTGATCGCATCGTTGAGCTTCGAGAGATGTTGGCAATGATAATCAACTCTCCAACCATCATTTAGAGCCTCCTCGAGAGTCAATTTATCGTTATTTTCATCGGGAACCCCTAATAGAAATGGAATTTGAAGTAATTAATAACGTTAACAAGTTCATGGTTCATAGAGTTAACAATCATTCAACGACTGGTAAAATATATAGTAATGAAAATTTTAAGATAAGATGGTATAAATTAATTAATTACAATTTTCAGTAATGTAAATGAGAGGATTATTGTATTTGGTCTTTATATAGAGCAAGAGATCGTACAAGCCTTGTGGATAAATGTATAGCCATGAAGAAGCCTAAATCATGATCAATTTAAAGAAAAAAAAATTGAATTAACGCGATCGATAAAAATGATATGTAATATTTCTCATATTCGATATTTGGATCGTTAAATTGATTTACCTTTCTACCAATCGGCTTTCCATTACGCTCGGCTGCAATTTTTTTAACATGGTAACGGTTTCGTTAGTAAAATTTAGTAACTGCTATGTTGGACAAACTTACTTGATACTTTTGCTGGTAGAGTTGAACTGCAGCCCCATGGGCAAGAAGTTGGTGACGGATCACCAAGTAGGGCTCGGTGCCGGAGTCTCCTCTGGTGCAATTAAGTTCTTGCCATTCGGAACATCGGCCCGGCGCCAAGTGACCGTTACCATATCCGCCGTAACTAAAAGTATACGGCTCATTAAATGTCATCCAGTGTTTCACTCTATCTCCGAATTCTCTAAAACATACTCCGGCGTAGTCTTTAAAATCTTCTCTGCATCGTGTATTATTAGTTTAATCGATGAAACAAAAAATGAAATCACCTCGAATCCGCGATTTAACGTAAGCGTAACGACTTACGCAGCGCGAGGACTCAAGAATCCACCGTACTCATCTTCTAGGATTTGAGGTAGGTCAAAATGGAAGAGAGTCGCATAGGGTTGAATGCCATTGGAAATAAGTTCATTGATTAGATTGTTGTAGTAATTGATTCATTCTTTGTTTATTCCACCACTTGACCTCCCATCTAATAATAATAATAATAATAATATAATCAATATATAATAAATATATAATGGCGTAATTTTGATGTGTGATTACCGTGTAAACTTACTCGGTAGAATTCTGCTCGAAGAGATTGAGAATCTGTAAGCATTCAAGTTCATCTCTTTCATGATCCCAACATCTTCCTAAGTAACTTATTTCAATTAAAACCCAACCAATTAAATTAATTGCTATAAACATATGAAGAACAATTTTTTCATGTATTTTAATGATAATGTGTGATAGGGAACAATGGTAAATTAATTTCTACCTTATAGCGATGGTATGAATCAATAGCTACATCTCCGTTACTTCCATCGGCAATCTTATCAGTCATTGTCATCATAATTACAATAATTTTAGTTTATATTTATATATATCTTGTTCAAAAATATATTCGCAATCTACCATATATTTAATCATTTCTATAATGTTCCAAACCAGGTCCTTAGAGTCATCATGATTTTGATGCTAAAGAAGATTTCAGCAAGCACTAGTTGTTGTCTTCTTTGAAATTATGATTCCAACATAAAATATTTGGAATAAAATGTCTCATCACAAAAATTTCTTTTACCCATTTTCCAGAAAAATCCTCAAAGAAACTGTTCTTTGTTTGACTCCTAAAAAATGTAAATATAAGTGCCTAAAAGAGAAATTACAGTGATGTGAGGGTCCATATATGAAGTTTAAACAACAAAAAGATATATTGGGAATATATGCGCATTTTCTAGAATTAAAGTCAAATTGTATGAATCCACAAAGTTTTAGTTTAATTTCATGAACAGAAATAAATAATTTATGAGAAAAACTCATATTTTTTGAGCAAGATGTTGAATTCAAGTTGAACTTTTCAGTTATGGACAGACTTATCTAACCAATTACTGATTTTAGTACCACCATGAATTAGTCCAGTGGTTTAGGGCATAAATCAAAATTCGTTACTTGTACTCAAGTCCAAGGTTTGAATCTCAGCATGGTACCCGAAGATTTCCTGCTTAACGGCAGTTGTTAGTTGTCCTGCTATTTGTGATTTTAGTTTGTTGCCCTTCTGTAGCGTTTGCATCTAGATCACGGGGGTATATTATTACACTTTTGCAGAGAGTCTCTGTATATAATGCATTTTTTGCACAATCAGAAATAGTAAAAATAATATACATATATACGATGAAAATATGAATTATCTTATATAAAAGTGAAAGTGCGGAATGAAATTGAGACCAGGATATTTGTAAGTGTAAGTATCCCAAATACTTGGTGTCCTTCTACCTTCACTTGCTCCTCCTTCATACTAATCATATCCATCATATTGATAATTAATTTTACTTACTTTAAATAAGTATGAAAGTATAAATAATTAATCTATTGTGAGTTTAACTTTTTAGTTAAGCTAACTCTCTAATATAATATTCAAAGTTCGTAAATTGCAATCACCAGTTTAAATTACATGACCTACAAATTATATATATCTCACAACTACCGGTTTGAATTCTTAATTAAATGAGTCAGATGATATATTGGATTTAATAACTACATATAAACAAAAGCTTGGTCTATATCCTTTCGTGCAAAATATATGTATTTTTAAAGGATTATGAAATTGCCCCTCAATTTAAAATTAAAAAAATTATTTTTGAAAAACAATAAATTTTAAAGTTATAACATTTTTATTTTAAAATCTAAATTTATATAAGTAAAAAATTGATTAAACTTTTTTTAATAAAAAAAGTATAGCCAAGTTTTTTTTTTGAGAGAATAGCCAAGTTAAACTGGCGTTAATTTATAAAGTATGATTATTTTTGTTTTAGAAAATTAGTGAAACAAAATTTTAATCAAAAGTAAAATATACTTGAAGAAATTACTTACACGCATTTAAAAAAATAAATTAAATTAAAATGTGTCAACTAAAAAATAAAAATAGTTTAATTAATATTTAGTAAAAATGTTAAATCATACAATTTTATTAAAAGATAAAAATGAGAAAATTTTAAAACTTAATTGTGTCTAAAATTTTATTTTTATGATTTCAAATTTCATGTAGAGCTCAACATTTTTGTAACAGTATATTTATTTTGTAATCTTTCAATGTGAGAGTTTAGCCTCACATGTGAACCTAACACCAACGTTACCCCAAATAAATGTATTGCATTCCAATCGAGCATTGCCCGATCCGATAAGAGGTATTGTAAATTAATTTGTAATTCACTTCCATATTGTACAACCCTTACCCTTGTATCAACATGTAGAAAAACATTGTATCAAACATAATAAGGAAAAAATAAAATATTTTTTCTTTTCCATATAAGTTGGATTAAATTATTGATGGGTAACCTCGTGTAATTATAGCTGACTTGACACATTTCTCACCTACTTACATTTGACTATTATTTTGTTGTGACAAGTGCGTTAAATTTTTTTCCCCATCAGATAACTATGTTTGCCGTTTATTTTGAGTGAGCACCGTTAATTTTCAATGAGAAATGACTAAAATACCCCTAAATGTTTTTGCCCTTGAACTTTCTTCTTTCTGTCTGTCTCCTTCTCCCTCCTCCTCCTTTCTTCTTCTCTTCTCCACCAGAATCTCAATTACATACACCACAAATTTCAAATGAAAAAGGTCACACAAGTAAATGAGGACATTCCATATAGCTCTCCACTTCCACTTTCCTCAACAAAAACAACAAACAAATGGCCTCCCTTTTTGATAATGAAATTGTTCAATGGGAACAAACTCATGTTCTTGGATACTACAATACGATACAAATGAGAGTACATCAATTTCTTCCAATTGTATCTACTTCTTGAGGAAGTTCTTGAACCAGCGAGCCGATTTCTTGGGATATCTTTTCAAGCCATTCTTAAAATCGACATAGTTGATTCCAAATTTTGATGTATAACCTTGGTTCCATTCAAAATCATCGAACAATGTCCATGGAAAATATCCTTGCACGTTCACTCCGTCTCTGTAAAATCGATCGTTAGTGATACTGACACGACAATGACGTGAAAAATTAAATTAAATTAAATTTTAGTGACACTATCAATTCGACATTGACTCTTCCAAGATCATTTTGACAATCATCTTTTACTTACTTGATCGCATCGTTGACTTTCGAGAGATGTTGGCAATGATAATCAACTCTCTAATCATCATTTAGAGCCTCCTCGAGAGTCAATTTATCATTATTTTCGTCGGAAACCCCTGATATAGAGGAAGTTTAAAATAATTAAGTTCATGGTTCATAGAGTTAACAATCATTCAACGACTAGTAAAATAGAAATGAAAATTTTTAAGATAAAATAGTATAAATTAATTAATTACCATTTTCAGTAATGTAAATGAGAGGATTATTGTATTTCCTCTTTGTATAGAGCAAGAGATCGTACAAGCCTTGTGGATAAACGTATAGCCATGAAGAAGCCTAAATCATGATCAATTTCTTAAAAAAAATGAATTAACTCGATTAATAAAAATGATATGTAATGTTTCTCATATCTATTCGATAATTGGATCGTTAAATTGATTTACCTTTCTACCAATTGGCTTTCCGTTGCGCTCGGCTGAGTTTTTTTTAACATGGTAACGATTTCGTTAGTAAAATATGTACAAATAAAATGAATTTAGAGCATTATTAATTAGTTCATTACATGATTTAATGACGCGAGAATCGGTTCCGTAGCTCGGTCTTGTATCGGTAGGATGAGTTTTGGCTACATAACTCGAAGTGTAGTAGTTCAATCCGATGAAATCGAACGATCCCTTGATCATGCTGGATTGTTCTCGGGTGAATTTCGGTAATCTTTTCTTGACTAGTGATTTCATGGAGCGTGGATAATCGCCTTTAGTTAACGGGTCCATATACCTGTGATTTTAGGGGGTATAGAAAACCCGTAAAGAAAATTTAAATGTCGTTAAGTGGGAGAAATCGAAATTTTTTGTGACATATCTGATTTAAATTGATGTGACTATTAAATACTGACCATCCGAGCAAGAAGTCGAGTGCTCGAAGAGCAGCATTTTTGTGGTGTTTGGCATTGGAGAATGGTACCATCCACTCACTGACCTGGACAATTCCAATCTTCCCCTTTTGAGATGCCTACACTTACATCAAATAAACATATAATCATAATACGTCGGTTCTCACGTATTCTTTAGTTCTAACTGTAATGCATCCATATATATATAAAAGACTAAAATGACATTGTTTTATGATTTACATACTATTTTTATAAACTATTCCGTTTGACAAACCTTACTTGATACTTTTGCTTGTAGAGTTGAGCTGCGGCCCCGTGGGCAAGAAGTTGGTGATGGGTCACCAAGTAGGGTTCGGTGGCGGAGTCTCCTCCGGTGCAATTAAGTCCTTGCCATACCGAACATCGGCCTGGCGCCAAAAAACCTTGAGTATATCCGCCTAAACTATAAGACCATGGCTCGTTCAACGTGATCCAGTGTTTCACTCTATCACCAAATTCCCTAAAACACACATCAGCATAGTTCTTGAAATCTTCGCTGCAAATTTTGTTCATGTGCATCATATATCAGTTTAATCGATCAAACTAAAAAAAAACACGAATGCACGATTTAATGTAAGCGTAACGACTTACATAACTCGAGGACTCAAGAATCCACCGTACTCATCTTCTAGGGTTTGAGGAAGGTCCCAATGGAAGAGAGTGACATAAGGTACTATGCCATTGGAAATAAGTTCATTGATGAGATTGTTATAGTATTTGATTCCTTCTTTGTTTATTCCACCACTCGCTCTCCCATCTAAATATATCGATATCGTTAATAACAAAAAATATATAATAATGATGTAATTTTGATACGTAATTGTCGTCGTGTAAACGTCGTGTAAACTTACTCAGTAGAATTCTGGACCATGAGATCGAGAATCTATAACCATCCAAGTTCATCTCTTTCATGATCCCAACATCTTCCTAAGTACATTGTTTTATTTCGAATCAAAGCACAACCAATTAGATTATCGAAAATATACGGACGATAATCATTCTCATGTAATGATATGTACATATTTAAGAATAGTGTGTGCCATTGAAAACGATGGTAAATTAATTTACCTTATAGCGATGGTACGAGTCAATAGCTTCATCTCCATTACTTCCATCAACAATCTTATCTATTATTACCATCATAACAAAGTTTTTAGTTTTATATTAAATTTTTTTTTTATGAACTACTTAACAGAAACAAGATGATGAATTCGTAAAATTCTAATAAAAATAAATATTTGATGAATGCGTGTGCCTCAAACCGCTGTAATACATCTCGACAACAATATCTGGTTTTTAGTGAATACTAAAGTAGTTAACACTTCTCCTAGATAATTTAATTTAATAATATATTTATTTGGTAAAATACCTTTTATATTGGGCAATTAACAATTGGCACTATATTCTTTTTACCATGAACCTATATGTCTATAATGTTCCAAACCAGTCATTTCAGACAATAATCATCATGATTTTGATGCTAAAGAAGATTTCAACAAGCACTAGTTGTTGTCTTCTTGATTGAAACATAAAATATTTGAATAAAATGTCTAATCACGAAAACTTCTTTTATCCTTTTTCAAGAAAAATCCTCAAAGAAACTGTGCTCTATTTGACTCACATGTCACATGCAAAGTGTATGTAAAAGTGCCCAAAAGAGAAATTATAGTGACTTACTTGGGTCCATGTGAAGTCCTTTAACCAACAAAAAGATGGGGTATCTAATTCAATCTATGTGCATTTTCTAAAATTAAAGTGAAATTATGAGTCCACAAAATACTAGATTTAAATTTTATGAACATGCAAAATATTTGATGAGAAAATTTCATCTAATAAAGAGTTGAATTCAAATTGTTTTTTTTGTAATATGGATACTTATTTAACCAACTAATGATTTTTAATGGTTTTATTCAATATAATTAAAATGTTACATGTCTCCTCTTTTGAGTGTTCATATATCCAATTGAAACAGCAATAAATATTATATATTTTGCATGATCAAGCATCCGATCCATTACAATAGATTATTCATCAGCAATATCAATTAAAAATGAGTCGAGTCGAAGACTCATTACAAGATGATCATTTAATCGGAAACAAGACGAGATCATGTGTAAGTGAATACCTTATGTCGCGTTAATTATGAACTAATCGAGTTATCAATACCTTATATCGACCTACCTAATTGAATTATGAACTAAAAAAACTATAATTCTTGAAAATGAAAATAAAATTGAGGGAGAGATGAGACCTGGATATTTGTGAGTGTAAGTATCCCATATACTTGGTGTCCTGCCACCTTCACTTGCCCCTCCCTCGTACTGTCGTATAAAAATGATAACATTGTAAATGACACGATAGATATATCCGTTAGACTTCATTATTAAAAAATAGATATTTTATATCGGGTCAGACTGTACAAATAAATAGATGAACGAGGAAAACAATACCTGATAAGACGAAGAAGCAGTGCCAAATACAAAACCCGCCGGAAAACTTTTCCGGTCGAAACCAGCCGTGCTATTATTATCAGTAGTGTCATCACCGGAGGGGCTGGTGGTTGTCGGTGTTGCGGAGGCGACCGGAAGAACCAGCCAGTGGTGGTGGAGGCTAATTATTAGGCCTAACAAGAGCACAAAATGGTTGGTTTGTAAGGCCATATTGGTGTGTCTTATTTGGCTCATTTCTGATCTTTGCAACAACCAACTACTCCTCCTTTTATGCACACAATATCTGAAAGTTGACTGTTTTTGTTTGATTTGATTATAATATATAGTTTTGCTTTGTTTCAGCTTGATCCCTCAAATGTTTAAATTATGTGATTTGGACACTGAATTTTTTAATGCAAATTAGTAATGGAAACCTCTGGTAAAATGCCCACCCGTTGCTCATCGAATAAAGTACATAGCTCGTTTTATGGATTGGCGAGGCGACTTACCCCATTCAGTGACTTTGGCACTGGACGTTCGCAAAATGGCTACCATCTAATCGGGTGAATTCAATAATATACGCCTGTTGGCGTTACAGCCTTCCTTCTCCTTCGGCATCTCGTTCTTTTATCAATGGTACGTTCGACCAATTTATATGTTTTCACAAATAATCGAAAGTGTACGTCTATGTTTTTTCTACGTCTCAATGTTTTATGAAGTTGTGGGTTTTGGTGAACACTCTTTCACTTAAATCAAATTAAAAAATTCATATTATATCAAATTATATGGATGATTTCAGACAACACCCTATAGAATATGCCAAATCTTACCTAACACGTAACATCCCATAAAATTATTCTTCTGAGAGGCACCCTTTTACTTTGATAATTTATCTCACTCACCATTATCCGTTAACTTCTTTTAAAATCCCTTAAACATTGATGTTGAAAAGACTAAAATATCCCTAAATATGTTTTAAAATTTTAAACCATTCCCTTCTGAGCCTCTCTCTCCTTATCCAAATCTCCTTCAGCAACATGAGAAGAGATGTAAACGATTATGATTACGATAATGATGATGATATTAATTACCATATATAGTGCAGATCCGTAGTTAGAATTATGGAGGAAAGTAGAAATATTATTTGGTTTTAACCTAACAATAACAATGACCGCCTGCAACTAAGTAAAGGAAATTTAGACCAACCAAAACTAATTATTTTCTTCGAAAATTAAACAAAAAAGAAATTTTTGTAGCAAACAAGCAAAATTGTTACCTAATATGAAATAAATAAAAATAAATGATCACCGGATGTATTATAAAAACCAAATCAATACCATTTCTTATTGGTGGTTGGTTTTGTCATTATAGCCAGCCTATTAATTTATGAGTAGCCTTATAGCAACTACGAATTGAAAATGACTGTGCAACAACAATGACGATCCAAATACAAGTCACCAGCTTGAGAATCCACATTACTCTACTTAAGTATAGTCCGATTTCACACACAAAGTTGGTTTCTACGATATTTTAATTATTTATTTGTTACATTATCACTAACTCAGCCAACATTTTTGGATATTGGGTTAGTATTTTTGAAAAATGACAAAATTACCCATGTCGTTATTTAACACGGTACCATTTGGGATGGGTTGGGGTTGTGCGTCTGGGCTGTGGGCGAGGCACGGGTTGGGGTTTGCGACAACCAAAATGGAGTGCTTAAGACAGTGCGTCTGGGTAAGAGCTTTGCGATGACTGGAGACAAAATTGGAGATGGTGGATGGCGTCGGTATAGGGACTATGGGGGATCAGGAAGAGGGTCAGAGGTATGGGTGGGGGTGAGGGACTCGGGAAAAGGTTTGGTTTGGTTCGGCGAGGTCAGGAGAGGGATGGGATCGGGATTAGGGATAGAGGCGGAGAGGAAGCCGAGTTCTAGGCGAAGACCGATGTAAGTTGAGGACACGAGACAAGTTGGGCTTGGCGTTCACGGCTGATACAAAAGTATCCTACGTCTACTTTCAAGGCAAAATTTCGCTTTTCAACTTGATTTCGGCCTATTTCTAGAAGTTTTTAGTTTCATTCATTACAAATATTCTTTATAGGTATCTTGAGTCGAAGCAGAAAGGAAAAAAAGCGGCTAGAGAGAATCAAAGAAGAACTTGAGAGGGTGCTCACCTATCAGTTAACCCTGCCACGTTAATCTGAGAGAGGACTCGAGCTCGAGCTTAATTTCGGTCAACCAACTACATAATTTGTAATTCACTTTCACATTGTACGACCCGCAATTTTGTGTAAATACGTTGGGAAGCATTGTATCAAACATAACAAAACATAAAATACCTTTCTTTTCATATAAGTTGGATTAGATTATTAATAATGAAATTGTCTCATGAGGCGACCTCAATGGAAACAAAGTCATACAATACCATGAAGAAATTAAGTACATTAATTTCTCCGAACTCTATCTATTATTGCTTGAGAAAATTCTTGAACCAGTGAGCTGATTTCTTGGAATATCTCTTCAAGCCATTCTTAAAATCAACATAGTTGATTCCGAATCGAGATGTGTATCCGCTGTTCCATTCAAAATCATCAAACAACGTCCATGCAAAATATCCTCCCACGTTCGCTCCATCTCTGTAAAATTGATCGTTAGTGATATCGACACAACAATGACATGAAAATTCAATTTGAATTTTAGTGATGCTAATTTGACTTATTTTTAAATATTTCTTGACTCTTCAAGATTATTTTGAGCATCTATATCCGTTATCTAACTCACAACGATATTTTACTTACTTGATCGCATTGTTGAGTTTCGAGAGATGTTGGCAATGATAATCGATTCTCAAATCATCATTTAGAGCTTCCTCGAGGGTCAATTTATCATTATTTTCCTCGGTAACCCCTAATATAAACAAACGTTGGATAATTAACGCTAACAAGTTCATGGTTCGTAGAGTTAACAATCAATTAACGACTAATAATGAAAATATTCAGATAACATAGTATAAATTAATTACCATTTTCAGTAATGTAAATGAGAGGATTATTGTATGGGAAAAGAACACTTTTGTGCACCTAAATATACATTTTTGACACTTTCATACCTTCATACCCTATATTTTTTTTCTTTTTTTCAGTACCCTGAATTTTATTTTGGGACAATAATTCCAAAATGTCCCTGAATTGAACCAAAATTAAATCTGGTCTAATGAAGAGAACCGGCCCACTTTTTAAAGAGTGTAAAAAGAAGAAATTACCCTCAACTATTCATCAAATTTTCAAGTGAATGCCACCTTTTCTAATTTTTTTATTTTCTCTCTCCTTTCTCCATTTCTCTGTCCTCTCCTTTTCCGGTGGCCGTCCCTCTGCCCTGAGACTTGCTGTCACAGCTCGACCTTCTCCACCTCC
>JAYMTP010006638.1:0-11852 GCA_036897365.1 Geranium brycei | reverse complement strand
ATCCTTGGACCACTCGAGAGTATCTGACAACAATGGGTCCGGAGTAAGGTTCAGTAGGAGACCTTCCAGATTTAGCGCGTCTAGCTCTTGTCTCGGACCCAACCTTCCCCTATATTCCACTGTCCATCTGCCCTCTAACCAAAAAGAGCTCACTGTCTCCTGGGTACGAGACAGTGAGCTTTTGCTTATTCTGCCTCAATCAAGGCCAAGCTTCAAATCGTTACCTGGTGAGTTTGCGATCGGAGGCCGGCTTGGCTAAAGGGAGAAACTCAACTAGATTCCATGCCTGCAGGCTGCAAGGGTTATGTCATGAACTTCTTAGTAGGTTGGGGACCTGGGTTCCACCATCCCCAAGTCCAGCACCAGTTGTATGGGGTTGGCTAACACAAAATTCAGTTGTCTGCATTGTTTAATTTAATAAGGTTTGATTTTCTTCTTCAAATTGGAAAAAAAATCTGATGAAGCATTGGAGAAACTATTAGGCTATTCTATGACTCATATTTTGATATTGAGTTGTGTGGTTAGTTTCCCTTTATTTCTAAACTGTATATGGTTAATGTGCAATGCAGGTAGTGAGTGTAATCATTCAATGCTGACATTTGATGGCGTGGATGTAATGGGAGACCGGTTAGCCGAAGAGGTTTGTTTCGTATTACCCAAACCGGTAGTTGGTGCTACATGTGGCATGCTCTGTTTCATCCATAATGAAAATTCATTGTGGTTTAAAGGCTCTGCTTTCAATTTGGAATTACTATACCAACCAAGAACCTAAAATTTTACTGCATCTTTCAGGTTATGTCAGTCATTAATCATCATCCAGGTCTCAAGAAGATTTCATTTGTGGCTCATTCATTAGGTGGGCTCATATCAAGGTATGCTATTGCTAAGCTGTATGAACGGAATATCGAAAGGGAACATTTTCAGCAAAATGGAGACCTGTGTCAAGAAGATAAATGCAAAGAAAAAATTGGCGGGCTGGAACCCATGAATTTTATAACGGTCGCAACCCCACACCTTGGTTCTAGGTGGCATAAACAGGTATATATTATGGGTTTCTTGCCCGATCACTGTAATCTTATAATTATGAGTTCGTTCTATAGTTGGCTTTCAATTCAATGCAATCAGTATATTATTCTCAGGTAAATAAAAATTTAGCATCGTCTTCATTTGCGATGTTGTATCTGTTATAATCACATGAGGACACTGTAGTTTTTCCTCTCTCGATTGAACAATAAATTTAATGTTCATGTAGAAAGGAAATATTTGGAAGAAATATTGTATTACCATTTGAACTATCTATCATATAGTCTAGTATTCTTTGTGTTGGGCGTCTGAAAATTCTAGTTGCGCAATACTACAGTTAGTGATCATACAGGATGCTTCTCCATTGATCCAGTTTTTATCCAAACATGTGGTTGTGTTCATGTACTCCTTGCATTTTGTTGGGTTTTTGCTTTCAGGTTCCCATATTTTGCGGCTTTTACACCCTGGAAAAAGTAGCGGCTTCTACATCCTGGTTTCTTGGCAGAACTGGAAAACATCTGTTTTTGACTGACAATGAATATGGGAAACCTCTTCTTCTTCACATGGTCAGTGATCACGCCAATCTTAAATTTATGTAAGTCATTTGAATGGATTAAATTTACATCTGAAACCTATAGGTATGTCCTTAAGCCCAAATCAATGCAGTGAATGTCACATCTTATCCTTTTCTCTTGTAGATCTGCTTTGCAATCATTTAAGCGACGTGTTGCCTATGCCAATGTACGATTTGACCGTATCCTTATTCTCTTATTTATTTTTTCCCATAAACATACTATACTCTTGGATACCATATTATTCATTAAAAAGTGATCCAGAGGAAGATGACTTCAATATCTGATATTCAAATTCTCGAATTATTAAATGTTAGGAACTTAATTAATTGAGCAAACACAACTGTTATACACTGCGGGACAATCTAAAGATATTAGTTTCATGGTATTTTGATTAACTTGACAACTTTTCTTAGACCTCGTGGGGTGGAGTACGTCATCTATACGACACCAGAATGAGTTACCAAAGGTAATATTAGTAGCCTACTGCAACAATTTTAAGTTATCGACTTAATCACATATATGGTTCTACTATTTGTAGGAGGAACAACTTTTTCCGGTGGATCACAACTACCCACATATTGTAAATGTGGAAAGATCAATAGTGGCCTCGCCTCAAGAAGAAAACCCTTTGGAGGATAAAGACAAGGACAACAATGGCGTTGACATGGAAGGTATGCTAGATGTTTCTCCGAATGGATAATGGTTACTCTTTTTCACAAGTAACTGAAGTATGTCATAATTTAAACTTTTGACATTACCATAAAGGAGACTTCACGTAGATTGAAATGAAAACTGGAGGTAGAGCCTCCCCTCTCCTTAATGGTTTAAGACTGGTTATGTGTTGTTTGACTTTGTGGCTGAAGATGATTTTGAGTAGACAGATTCTTTATGCCTTTCTGAAATGCTTTTACCATTATGAAATTCTTTGGCATTTGCATTATGGATCTATCACTCATTTGTGTTCTGCTTCATGATCCAACAGTGGGAAAATTATTATTTTTTCTGAGAAAAGGGAAAATTTGGAAATATTGACGAATCGAATTGCTAATTTTTTATTGTGCACCGACCGCCAGAAGTTGGAATTCTGGATTTTACCAAGCTTCCACCTACTTTGGAACACCACCAAAAGATGCATTTTAAAGCTTCTATCTCGTGATTTGAGATTCCTTGGAATTCAATTTGCATTTAATCAAAATTTAATTGCTAGAATTCAAATTGAGATTCGTTGGAGATCAATTTGCATTTAATGAAAATTTAATTGCTAGAATTCAAATTGTGATTTGCAATTCTTCCTAAACACAACAATGTTTGGTTGAAGTCTCGAAGATAATTATATTTAAAGCGTGTTGGCTTTCCAATGATAATCTGATTATGTTGTTTCATGCCAATTGCAGAAGAAATGATAAGAGGACTGACAAAGATGAATTGGGAACGGGTAGATGTTAACTTCAGTGGAAGTAAACAAAGATTTCTTGCACACAGTACCATCCAGGCAAGTTTGTATTTAGAAACTCATATTGCATAAATATACTTCTTTTCGGCTCCATAATAAGTGTCTTACTTTTCTAAAAGGGATGTTCTAAAATAAATGCTTGGTTTCCTTTCAAACAAGTGAATTATGCATGGATTACCAACAATGTTCATATTTTAATTTGTTATTACTACATGAATACCTTAGCAAGTTAGGCAGTAGGTACATGGTGGGTAATCGAAGCACACTAATCCTTAATTTATACTAGAAATCGATGAACACTTGTATTATAATTGAGGAAGTGTATAACTTTCTACATTCAAGTGCAGGCCATCAGCCTTGCCACCATGGCAGTTGTGTTTATGAAAGTACACTTTCTGCATTGTCAAAATCTCCTCGTAGTATATGTTCAAATTACTATAATTATTTTATTTTGTCTTCAGGTGAAGAACTACCTCATAAACTCAGACGGTGCAGACGTTATTGAACACATAATTGATAATTTTCTGTTATAAGGACGGTGGCAATATATTTTGATTTTTGGTGTAATTATAGTCGAGTGCAAGCATTGCTGTGGGCTTCCCGATGAGCTTAAAATATGGGATTAGATGTTTTAAGTTATCACAAGAGGTTGGAGAGGGTTATAGAGAGCGGAGGTGTAAAACAGTTTTAGTGGTGGCTGATATAAGTACTCTTTTGACTCTTATCTTCAACACAGCAAATAGTACAGGTCCCAATTCATCTTATGAGATGCATATAAGCTGGTGTAAAATGCCATTTAGTTTAGTTTTTTTCCTTCCAATTGTATTATATAATAACTTCCTTTTGTATCTTTCCAATTTCACTACAATGATAGGGAAAATGATGTTTAGAGATTTATATCCATCATTTTTAGATATGCCCCTATAAGCACAGGGTTGAGATTATAAGTGAAGTGGTTGCAGTTGAGCCAATTACTGATAGAGTTTATTGTAAGTGCATGTAGTTCAGTCCGGGTGACGGAATTTTATACTTTTAGAAGTCTAAGTATGAAATAGAGAGTTTGGTTTTATTAATGATAGTGTGTGGATAATTATTTTACATTTATTTTGTAGAATTCAAGTCTCTGCCTCTTCACTTTGCTCCCTCATAATTTCAACTGCAAAACACACTCTCTTATCTTCTCACCAAACCAAACTCAAAAGGAGAACGCGCTACTGCGAGATGAGTTAGAAAATGAAGTCTCCCTCTCTCTCACGGATCCAATTTTGCAGTTTCCTATAATATTTAATAGGAAAAATTGCAAAAAGTCTCATTATAATTTTTTTTGCACACTCTTTCACTGTAATTTTACAAAAACTATCTCTCACTCATGTTCATTTTTGCATCGTCTATGCAAATTCGTAAAAATTAACGGAAATATCACTTAAGTGTTGGATGTTTGAGTTAAAACTTAAGTGACGCTTCTATTAATTTTCACATATTTGCATAGACGGTACAGAAATGAACATTAGTGTGGGAGAGTTTTTGCAAAAATATAGTGAAAGAAGAGAGTGCAAAAAAAATAATTATAAGGCGACTTTTTTGTAATTTTCCCTATATAATAAGAGTGATCTCATCTACATAGCAGTCTCTCTCCCGGCCTCCTACCTGAAAAGTGTAAATATACGGTATGTGGCGTAACTCATAATATTGTTCAAGCAATGAACTCTCCATCTTGGATTCATTACAAAGAAGATGGGCACGAGTGGAAACGTAATTACTTGCTTGCTCTTCTTCCTATGATTGACCCAAGGCATGTTGGTAATGGTGGCACAGCCACAAGAAGAAGAGAAGGTGGTGATAGGGCCAAGGCCACCACGGTGCCCGGCGGTTCAGGTCCCTATCGCCCCCTCCTCTCTCTACCCAAAGCAGACCATACCATCACAACCACTACTCATTTCTCTCCCACAACTACAGATGATAATATTGCATACTACTCAACAAGGGATGGCGTCTCCAACTACAGGCCCATCACCTGGAAATGCAACTGCCCCACTTGAATCACATTCATATTTTATTCTTCAACTTATTCTCATGTCTCTTCTTTGCCTCTTCTTTTCAAATATATTACTACATGCATGTATGCAAATGCAAGTGTTGATTATCTTCTACCTCAATCCAGAAAACCATTTAGAAGGTGTGAGCTTGTGAAGTCGTTTTTGCAAATATGTTTTAGAGTGTCTTTCTCAAACTCAAAAGAAAAGAAAGGTGCGATTACCCAGGAGTAGGATAAGGGTAAAAGTAAGGTCCATTTTGCCACCTGATAACCGGCTATTACTTGTGGCCCTTCTCGAGGGCTTAACACAGCTCTTAGAGCTCTTCGATTGCTGTTGTTAAAAGATTTCCGTCACGGCCAAAATTACCAGAATCTACAGTCTTTTTCTCAAGAGATATAAGCAAAAAGGGATTTTTATTTATTTAGATAAAATACTTAAAAAGGAGTGAGACTGGGAGGCACTACAATGTAAGCTAATCAGTGCCACTGCCAGCCCCATCAACAGCCCACAAACATCACCCTCTCCCTCTCTATTGACAACTAATAATATATATAAATTAAATAAAACTGCAAAATTGCAACTGAAATTATGATACCCCTCCCTCCCTGTACATGAGCTGAGCTGAGGGGTTGATTGATTCTGGAACTACAGAGTCCACAAGTCCAGGAGTGTCTGGATGTTTCAGATCTCCATATGCAAGGTTGCTAGCAGAAATAAATTAAATGGCACTGTACATGATGATGATGATGATGACGACGGTGAAGCAGAAGACCGTTTCTTTCATTTTCTATATCACCAGCGATCTTCCACGCTTGTTACTTGCCTTCATACCAGGCTCAAGAGGAAATCTGTAAATATGTGTTCATAGCCTGGCATTTTCCCATAACCTGCAATCGCATTTACGTTGCTAAGGGACCGACTAGAGCATAATGTACCAAACAAATAATGATGGTATATGCAGTTTCACTTACCAGGAAAGTAATTGATGTCAATCACATAAAACCGATTTGGTATTCCATGTTCTCGGATAATATCTAGATTGAACAATCGCAGACCCTGCATTTCACAAACAATGTACTTATTCTACTGTCACATTAAAACAGTCATAAAAATCTGCAAACCCAGAAAAAATTAGCTACCATTCGACGGCGAAGTTCCTTGGCTAGCCTTTCAAGTAAAGGTCGTGGAGGAAGCTCTGAGGAAGATAAAAGTAGTCTAGCATTAGAACCTGCTAAGATTATAGCCTACGGCCTAACATGTGCTATAAGAAAATCAAGTGGAAAAGGAGCACACAAGGCCTCAAAATTGATCCACCAATCATGTACAGCTTCAGTTAAACATGCCAAACCCAACCATCGTTGTTCCAAAAACCCGATACTATTAATCAAAGCAAAAAAGAATATTGGATTTTTGGAAGAGAACTTGCCAGCAATAGAAGGATCCAGATCTGCATCATCCGCAGAAGCAGCAGCACAGGAAACCCGCGGAAAACTGAAGACACCAGCACTTTTTGCGAGCTCCCGCCTACTGACATCCGGTAAAGAGAAACGTCTGACCACCTTTATGGCTTCTCCAACAATATAAACCTTGAATAGAACACCTCCTATAACCATAGTATTATGAGTTAGTCATCCTTAAACAACCACAAGCACAACATGGAACTATGTACTTCCATAACCATACCATGGTTAACAAATTCCTGCAGCACAAGAGGAGGTTCGAGCTTTTGAAGAGAGTATTGATCATAAGCGAGTGACAGTGCATGTGACTTGGCACTTCCATCGGAAACCAAAGGCTTTGCAACTGAAGAACAAGTGTCAAAATTAACTTCACGGGGATGGTGAAAGAGATAGAACAAAACATAAATAGATGAACACCATGCCAATCATATCTATAAGATGCAACAAAAGTTGACACAAATGTTGAAAGATAGAACACATCATACCAAGGGGTAGTACCAACCCAGCGTTGCTAACAGCATCAGGAATGGATGATGCGTCTCTTTTAATAACTAATTGCCTGGGAACACCAACTTCACCTGCATGGTTTAATCAAATGACTCCTTGTCAGCAACAGAGAAGCAATATGCCGAGCTACCATTCGTATTTTCGTTAACCTGGCAAAACTACATATAAAATTCATCAAATCAAAAAACAAATTACCATAACAATTGGACAACTTCAGTTCAGCAACACCCTGGAGCATAGATTGGCGATTACGTAAATGTTGTATGGCATCGGGTGGATCAAGAACAGTGACTTGTGGATGGGTTTGCCGATAATCCTAAAATGAAAAGCATATAGGGGTAAGGATATTTGAAAATGGTTCAACATGATAAGCATAATGATCAATTTTGATATGATAAGAGCCAACAAACATCCCACGCAAGTGGACTATCAAAACCATACAATTCACAACAGATCACGCTTTACCTGCGCCCCATAATTTCCCTAATGAACTCCTCTCAATGGAATATGTCAATATTCAAGCTTCAATATGTCAAAGGCAAGTTTAGTGATCTTATTACAATCTTAAAGCAATAATTATGGCCCTGACAATCACTTCGGCAGATACATTTTCTATAGCAGAGGACATATTAAATGGTAGTTGATATTTTTCATACAATCTCATATATTCCATCCAGTATGCTAGTAAGTTAAAATTCAATACGTCTAGTCATGTAACATGAAGGAACCAAAACATCAGACTATTCTAGCATTAACTAAAACGGTATATAGAAAGATATGAACTTAGTTGCATTAACAGTCATTGAGAAAAACAAAGAGCTATACAGCAAAATATGCACCTGAGCAACACCATGGTAGGGTCGGTTGGGGCCAGCATCATGGGTGATGCAGTGAAGATGAATGGCATGAAATAGAATCGGAAAAGGTCTCTAGATTAATTATGGATCATAGCCCTAATGCTTAACAGGAATCAAAACATAGGCAACTACTCAGAAATCTTATGCACGTATCCCGACTAGTCCTAACACAACCAAACCTTATACTGCAAAAGAGTGTCCACATAAACAAATTCAATCATCACTTATAACACCTACACAACCCTGTTCAACATAATTGTGGCGGTAAAATCATTCAGCAATGGCAACACTACAGCGCAGCTAAACTGGGAGGTCTTTTGAACCAATGAGCATACATGTAAGCAAAAGGAAAAAACATGTAAGAGGACTTCTAAAATCTGGAGAAAAAAATCCACCAAGATCTCTATAACTCACAAATATGTTAGAAGTTGAGCAACAAAAAAAATAGATATTGCTGCCAAACAGAAATCGGAACAGTGGAATATTATGACTTCATCAAGAAGTAATCCCACAATACTATGATTACAGGCAGGAAACCAAAAGTAGCACCATGATTGGCATAACAGTATCATGGTTCATATTTTAGTCATAAATGACAGTCCTGTCTTTTTCCCAATGGAATAAAAAAACTGTGTCAGCCAAGTACACGTTTTACATTACAAAACTTGATCAAAAAGTATATATTTTTGGCTTTGTATCACTCCTAGAATTAAATGCAGAGAAAATCAAGGTTTGGATCCATGTTCACAGGGAGGGCTGCCTCTAAACATAGAGCTAATCATTGGACCTCAAGTAAATGCGGAAGAAAAAAAGATTATTTGCAAAATAGCACAACTACAAATGAGTGTGGATATGACACATCTTCATCACTCAAGGGACTAGAGGACACCTAAAGTTATTCATGTTTAACATCTCATCCTTTGGAGACATGGACTAGGCTCGTAATACAGACTTGTCAGACACAATATCAAATTGGGACGAGAGAGCAAGTGATGATATGCTAGACATAAAATTATGCCTAGCTTGGAGAAATAGGAAATTGTGTGGCATTTCTGCGTTTCATAGTAGAAGAGAAGCCCTTCATATATGGCATCATAAAATTTGATTAATAGTCATTAGTCAAAACTCAAAAAGGAAATAGGTGTTCACAACTTTATTTTAGAAGGAATTGAGCTAATTGATTAAGGTCTAAAAGTTACATTTGTGGACTTATGATTGTGACATCCTCAAGAGTTTAAACCTTAGGCTAGTTAGTTCTGCCCAAATCCGAGGAGTAGTATCCCGTGAAATTCACAAACCCAAGTCTTAGAACATGGCACATCTTCTATCTAGCTGATAAATGGCTTAAACCATGTATCCCCCCAAAAATTAACACATTCAAAGGAATCTAGCAGTCTTGTGTGAATAATGCTTAGGAAAACCTGAAAAGTCAGCTAGAAGACCATGGAAGTAGAAATACCCTCATAGGCTGGAATCTTAAGTCCTCGCCCTCAACTATCAAGTCATGATTCATGACAGGAGGAAAGAGCAAGCACTCTGCAAATTATTTTACACAACGGTGAGTTTTAATCATTAAGAAATATGGTAAGTGGTTGCCCACCAATCCACTCATTGGTTATATGCAAAAAGGATTAAAGGTGTATGCAAAGCTAGTAGTGAGAAATATAGCAACCAAGAATAAAGTTAAAGAATTGATCAACTCCTGCAGCATGATAAGCTTTTGGTCATAGCAGAAATGATATAATTGGAAGAGGACTGACCTCAAGAATCTGGCGCCATTCCTTCCCTAACAACTGCAATAGACATACAAAGGCAATTACATGAGGAATGCAGAAAGCTTATTCACCAAAAAGTGTACACTGCACAAGCAAGAAGTCTAAATAGTGAATACACGGATAGCTTGATCATTTGTTATTTATTTTTAATATCAGGGTAGAATAAGCTGGGCAGAATGCAACCTAGACTAGTATTTCCATGAAACCTAGTGTCATGATAAATTCATGCATTATGCAATACGATAAACTAACCTTATGCAATACGATGTGAAAAGGGCCTTGTTCTGAAAGGGGCCTACAGTGATCAATTGCTACAAATACAATCCCTTTATTCCTGCATCACATAATGCAGCATCCGATGCAATTAGTGCCTTAATTACAAGTGAATCTAAAAAGAGTATATAAATATAGATATAAAGGTGACCATGCCCCCTTCCCCTTAAAATGTATAGACTAAATTTTGGCATCAACACATAGAAAAACTAAAGAACAATGCGCAGCACAGTACAATGGTACAAAACTATGGTTATGTATTCAGGTGAGTAGAGTAGAAAACTCCAACATGTTACAACCTTATAATGCCTTGGACATCAAAGAAACAAACAGTGATAATAAAAATCTGACAAACACAATCCAAACAGGTCGGGACACACAAATAATTGTATTCATTTTCAGAAACAATAAACATTTCATCATTGATTTTTTTTACTTATTAGGAATTTAGGAGTAGAACATCAACAGACAGATTCCCCAAATTTGCTCATGTTATATTTCATTTTCTGACGAATGACTATGAAAGAAAAGGACAGATATAGTAGTATATTCCAACTTGGCAACTGTATAAGCAAATATCCTACAAATCATCAATTAAATAAAAATAAAATCATTTACACACCAAACCTGCCTCCCAAAACCAAGCAGGAGAAAATGCTATCACATAATTAAACACATATACAACATAGAGAAAATTACAAAAGGTGCCTTGTTGTATAACATTTTTGCAAGAAGGTGCCTTGTTGTATGCCCCTTTGTTCAAAAATTTTGCCATTGAAATGACGAAATTACCCCTAAAATTTAGAATTATTTTTTTCAAAAACATGATTATAAAAATAATCTTTAACCAAAAAATTAAATAACAAAATTTGATTATACAAGTTTAGTCAGAAGAACAATAGAAAAACTTTTAAAATTATTAAATTAAAAATAATAATCCTTTATTATTTCAAGGGCAATTTCGTCATTTTATAAAAAATACACGTTCTACAAAAAAATGAAAACAATGGGCACCTTTTTTTGCCATTAACAAACAATAAGGCATATTTATGTCGATTCATACAAAATGTATATAAACACCATAATCAATGGCCAAATTTGCAGGTACACAATAAGAACAGGTTTGCGAAATCGAAATCAAGAGATTTACCTAGCTAATCCTTGGAGCTTGGGCTGCAAGAAGCTCCTGGTTTTCTTGGAGGTGAGAGCGTAGCCAACCACAACATTAGTCGTGGAAGAAGGAAAGGCCACCCCTACCTGGAACTCGTGCTGCTCTTCTTCCTTCTCCTCCTCAAAGTCCACCTCCTTTTCGAAGGGGATCTCCATCGTCAACCTCATTGCAGCGTAGCCTGTTGCTGGATCGAGCGAACCCTAAGTAATGGGAAAGGAAAAGAAACAGAGAGAAGCTGAGAAAAAGCGAAGAGGAGAGGCGATGGAGGAGGTGCGGGAAATGGAACGAGAACGGCAGATATGGAATTTAACAGAGAGAGGAATTGAGGGAAAGAGGAGAGCGAAAATCGGTCTCAGCTGAGAATGAGAGGCAAATGGAGGATGCGATGCGACTATATATAGCCTTCACTCACATTTAAATGAGACGCGTAACGTCATCACTTTATTGCCTCACCTCACACATGACATAGTGTGTACCTACGCTTTCTACCAAATTAATTAAGGAAACCATATCAACGTTTTAGTTAGTTTCAACGACGTTAATTTTAGTCAAGCTGACGAAAATGCTATGTATTTAAAAAATAAAAAGCATTTCAAAAAAAATTTCTTAAAGCATATTTTTTATAAAATAAATAATAAAATTGATTCTAATATTATTTTTTAAAAAATAAAAATGAAAAACGGTTTTTCAACATCGATTTTTATTTTTTATAACTTTTTAAA
>JAYMTP010006637.1:0-11853 GCA_036897365.1 Geranium brycei | reverse complement strand
TACCAATGATATATAAATGCATTATTTTCTTTTAACACTATTGTCCTAATATTCATGATTTGGACTTTAAAATTACACGAGGGTGGGGCACCGCCCGATGGGCGGTGCAACCTCTGAGTACACGATTCATGAATTATAATTTATTTATTTGGGGAAATAATAAACAGAGGGGGCTGAGAATTGTAAAACCCATAATTAATTCACCATCTCGACCCCAAGCTCCTCCCCAAAATCCAAAAGAGGTGAGCTTGAATTTCTGGGTTTCAAGTAAAATCCAAACCCCAAACTCCTCCCCGGTCGAACGAGTTGCCGCCGGCAAAACCACCGTAGCTCGGATTTAAAATCGGGACCAAATACCGTCTCAACCACCCATCGTTGTCTCCGATCTTCTTCTCCCTCCCAAGCTCAAGACAAACAAAGCCAGATCTGAGAAAAAAACCCAGATATGAGAATCTCGAACCACGCCTTCCTCCGTTCTGACACCTCCGATTGGAGCTTCTGTGTTCTCTCCAGCGGCGAGCTCGCGAAATCGACTGGTTGTCGTCGATTTGTGGCCGCCTGATGTCACCGCCTTTTGGGTTCTCTCCGCCGACGACGTCCTACTTATCACTAGTTCAAGAACACAAAAGGTGGGTGAGGGTGGGTGATATGAACTGAGGGTGGTGGTTGGATATCCCTGTTTCAGTTTTTTCAGTTTTGGATATCAACTGTGGGTGAGGTTTGGGTGCGTGAGGGTTGATATGATTTGTGAGGGTGTGATGGTGGGTGATATGAATTGAGGGTGGGTGATATAATCAATTTCTATTTTTTAAATATAAATTAGTTAATTAATTAATAGTTATAATCAATTAATTAATAATAATAATATAATTAATTTTTAAAATTTTTAATTATTATTTATAAAATAAAAATAATTAAAATTTTAATTTGAACCGGTTAGATCAGTGATGAATCAGTCAGATCAATTTTAAACCGGTTAAACCAATTTGATTTAAAATTAAAATTGTTAAGAGCATTATAGACTTTTTAACAAACCAACAAAAGTTGAGTTAAGTGTGGTTTATTTAATTTTTAGTATTTTAAATAAAATTTTTAAGGTTGAGGTAATAAATGAGATAGATGGGTGGAGTCATCTATCATTACTCTTCGATTGAATTACTTTTGTGTTTTAGGTAATCAATTAGGGGAGACTAAAGTAGCTAGGGTTTGTATGATTTCCAATGTCCACTTTATTATCCATGAAATTTGGGGAAATTTTGATGGTTGACTTATACTCTTTTGTGAGAAACTTTTCTGTATCACAACACGTTCTTCTATTCCCAAGCCAAGCAATTGTTGAAGAATAATATGGGTTTCTTCCTGATTTCCCGAAAGTTGGTAAATTTCTCGCGCCCGAGTTCTCTAATCCTCTCCTCCTAAATTGGTTTGGTGGTTTCAGATCCCAAATCGCGACCTATTTGGGTCTATGTTCATAGGATAGGAGATTGATTTGTGATTTCTGCTCGGAATCAGTACTTTCTAGCTCAATTGTTCTGCCTGAGGATTTGAGAATTGGCTCTTGTTGATTTGGGGAATTGGGAGGGTTTTGGGGATTTTTGGAAGAATTTGTAGTAGTAGTAGAAATGTTCTATGGTACAGTCGTATGGGATCCTTGGCTCATTGTTGCTCAGATTTTTTGTCTTCAATGCTTGTTCTATGGTACTCTTGGGATATTCTTGTCAGTGCTCGTGGGGACTCGCATTTCTCGGATGAGTCTGGTGTATTTCTTTGATTATGCCACTGTTTCTGGCTCTACCGTCACTGGCTGGTCCGTCATTGCTTCATATCTGCTCACCTCACTTGCTGGGTCAGTACACTGATTTCTGTATCTGTTACTTTGGTGATGCCAGTTTTTTTTTTGTTTGCTATAAATTATCTGGGTTATTGGTTGGGTTAGGAAAATAGTAGAAGAGCTACTTGTTGAATGAAGGGTTGTTTTGTTTTCTGAAATTTCTGATTATAGTTTGAGCCCTCTGAGTAGATATTGATATAGTGGCAGTTTCTTCGTATGTAATGCAATGTAATGAAGCTTGTGATGTCTTCTGAGCTATCTGTTGTAATGTCTTTAGTTGTGGGTGTATGTGTTATCCATCATTATGGACCGTAATTACTGGTTGGCTCTACACTTATTATATGTTTCATGCTACTCTTAAGCTTTGAAATAATTTGTTGATGTTTATGTGCCATAATTAGTGGTTGGCTAAACGTTTACGATTTATTACATGCCACTCTTAAGCTTTGAAGTACTATGTTGATTACCAATCTTTATGTGCCATAATTAATGGTTGGCTAAACGTTTATGATTTATTACATGCCAATCTAAAGCTTTGAAGTTTGTGGGAAGCAAATTCGAATTGACTCCTGTCCTCATGCATGATCCAAATGAGATGGCAAATAGGATCCTCTTGGATGTTCATTGGTTATCTGTGCAAATGTCATTACTTTGAGGAATTCATTGGTCATTCGGAATGTACTATTCCTTCTATTCCTTTTTCATTCCCTTTATCTGATTTACCTTTTACTTCGTTCAATAATGAAAACTCAATATTAATATGTCATGATAATGACATCCTTTCTTATATATATATATAGATATTTGTTTCATTTGTGAAAACTAGTGTGCACTGGGTGTAGTTGTAGTTGACCTTCTATATGATTTACTAATATTATGAAATTTAACCGTATAAACTAGATTGCAGCTTTCTTGTATTGACTTGGATATTTTTCTTGTTTTCGCAGTGCTGGACATATGCTTTATTTGATCGAGAGGGCAAAGAAGTGCTTAGATTTTTCAGCCACTCTCTACATAATCCATCTCTTTATATGCATCATATATGGAGGCTGGCCTTCCTCGGTAACATGGTGGGTTGTGAACATTACTGGGCTGGCAGTGATGGCATTGCTAGGTGAATATTTGTGCATCAGACGTGAACTTAGAGAGATCCCCATTACACGATACCGTTCAAGTAAGAAATTCCTGTTATGATAAACAGACTCTATATACAAGCTTATTATGATATTTGTTTGATTTTCTCTTTCTAAAAATCCCCGATTAATCCATGTTTAGTCACCAAATGCCTTTTCAGCCTGATTAGCGCCCATCATTTTCTAGAACACTGGATTTTCTTATCCTTTAATTCTTTTTTGATACCTGTTATAATTTTTCATTGCCATGGTTTTTGCGTGGATTGTTTTATTTGCAAGGATGGATTGTTTTCTGAGTCATCAATTAATTCAAGACACGGTGGAAATGGGAATATATACTTCCTTTGTGAGAAGTGTTTTTGATTCACTGTGTTCTTTAGCATAAAATCTTTAGATAAAAGGCTGCTTTTAAATTGTAAAGCTATTTGATTTCTCATTGGCACCTACATTAGTGTTAAGCGGATGTGGAGGTGCTTTCTAAAATGTATATCCTGACTATATAAGATTCTGGCAAAACTTGTTAGCTCCATCCATTCTTGGGCCTCCATGGCATGGCAGTGCTATAATTTATCTAGCCGAGTGAAAACAGCAAATCGATTTCAGCGCTCCATCAATGTGATTTACAGTAGTTTTGTAGCCTTCTAACACCCTTAAGTCTTAGCTAGTGTTCCTTTTTAACTTTTTGGTTGACGTGTCAGCTGCTTGTATAATAACTAATCTTCTGTTTATGAAACTAAAGCTCATAACAATTTTGATAATGTAGGATCACTTAAAAACCCTATCTTTTATAGAGAAATATATTTTGTTCTTGCTTTTGCAACATTGGTTTTGATTATGCAATTGAATTTAGTGCGCTCAGAAGTTTGTCAATGGATATGGTTTGTCATACTTGGAATGTTATAAGTTCTTGTCCTCCACGTAATTGTTATGTTGTAGAACTGTTGCCTTAATGGCCACATCGCTGATGTAAACTTAAAAAATACGTGGGACAGTAATTTAAAATTGAGGCACGGGATCTTGTAGATTGGATCGGTTTATGCAATCATTAAGGCATTGCAGGAACTTTATTTGCTTGTTTGATTGTTGTTTGTAATTGAAATGTAATTAACTCTCTAAAAAATTGGTGCAGGTACTGTTTGATTGAAAAAAAGACAGTTGGCGAGAAGATTTCTTTTTACATGGTAGCTACTCTGGGTGAGGCGCGTAGCTTTGGTTTGATGAAAATGGAGTTTCTTGAACTTCAGCGTCAGCTTTTCTTTTGCTGGTGCAATGCCACAAATTGAGTCTGAGATGATGCACAAGTGATAGGAAAATGAACCACTCTCTTTTAACTTGTTTTGTATCATGAAACATTTGATGTACCATTGTAGATGATTTCTAGAAATGTGACACTCATTGTTCTTCAGGTGTTAATTGTCCTCAGCTTAAATGCAACATGCTCAGTTTGATTGGATTGTTTTTAATTAAAAATCCAGTTTTAAATGGAGTCTTTGATTTCAAGCATAATTATTTGTTTTGATCCACTATTCCTCTTGCACATGCCATCTCAGAAGTCTGTGTTTTTTTTTTGAGGAAACAGAAGTGTTTGTGTTAATTTATCTATAAGTCTCTAATTGTACGAGTGTTGAACGATCGGAAATATCGGGTATATGTGGTTTGGGGATCTTAATCTCTCTTAGGGATTGCAACAAACAAGTTCGGGCTAGATTTAGTGATCCTTGTCTCATCGAGGATACCAGATCTCCTTTGAGTTTCGGGAATTTTTTATCGTCCCCGAGTCTTACATCTTTATGGGAAAATGACAAAAACTTATAGTATCACACATTTGCAAGAGAGTGACATATATTTTGTTAATGACGAAAATATTTTTGATATTATGTATAAAATATGTATATTTGTACAAAATTGCCCTTAACATGCCCTTAAATTGAAGAATTGTTTTTCAAAAGTAAATATTTTGTTAAAATATTTTTAACTAAAATTTGTATAATCAAATTTTGTAATCTAAATTTTTGGTGAAATTACATTGAAGTTCAGAGTTATTTTTAAAAAAAACAATTTTTAATTTCATGAACAATTTCTTTATTTTTGTACAGATTCATAGCACATTTTTACAAGTTTTTGCCCTTTTCCCCATCTTTATAATTAACTTCATAAATGTAATTTTTAATATTTTACCATGTTATTTTTTCTATTTTCTGGTTGAGCAACACTGTTATGACACTGAAGCACACAAATCCAAACTGGTCAATCTGTATTGAGCTAAACACTCTTTCACTGAAAATCAAACTTCAAAATCTGCTCTCAAAGAAGAGAGCACCCTTTTGCTAAATATACTATAATCTTTTCACATAAAAAACAAAACAAGACATCTTATGATTTCTTGAACCCTTTTGTTAGTCATAGGTTTCCTTTCTTTGAGGAAACCACTAAACTACACCACCTGAGCTTTCCAACCGGAAGAAATGTCGCTTACTGCTTCTCCAACCGTCAGATACAACCCATTCAACCCGAACGCCTGTAGTGTATTGGAAAGGTGAAGCTTCTCCATCACACTCGCGACCGGGTTTGCCAAAACCAGCTGGAGCTCTCTCTTCTCCAGCATCTTCCTCAGCTCCGTCAGCGTGTCTATCCCGCTCGTGTCTATGGCCGTCACAGCTGAAAAAAGAACCAAAAACTGTAAGCCAGCCGCTAAAGAATGCACACTTAAAACCCGATCCATCTAAAAGTTATAGCTTACAATAGGAAAATGTTGACTTGTTATTTAAAGGGTAAATTGCAAAAGGTTGCGATGAACGTCCTTAATTTTGCAAAAAGTGTCCGAGGCTTTTGATTCACATGTATCATAAGTGTTATGAAAATCTCCGGCTAGTCAGATTAGTTAACAGAATATTCCCCAATTTGTCATTTAAATAGGTTTTTCTATTCAACTATTTGAACAATAGTGAGATCTATAGCTAAGTAAATATGTCTTACCAGTCATGTCCAGGACAATGCATTTGAGCCTAGCATCACCACTTGCTTTGATCCTCTCTTCCTCCTCCCTAACCCATCTCAAGATCCTGCAATTCAATACACATTCATTTCAGATTCTCCAATCTCCAGTGTCAACACTCACATCATCAATATAAAAATCCATCTCCCAAAACCTTACCTTTCTTGAACGTAGGTCGAATTCGCAAAGTAGATAGGAGACTCAACAGCAAGAATGAGAAACGAAGGGACCCTCAGCGCCTCCCTATACCTCGAAATGCTGTGATACATCTGAGTCCCGACCACATTCCCCAAAATGACAGTGTTTGGCCTCGTGACATGGAGCAAGATCTTGAAAACCGACACTCCAACAGCAATGGCGAGCCCGAGAGGGACTGAAATGAAGAGAACGCCAAAGAAGGAGCTCAAGCAGGCTATGAAGTCGAGTTTATCAACCTTCCACAGCTTGTATGCAGCTTGATAATCGATCAGCCCGATCACTGCAGTGATGATGATAGCCGCCAAGATGAAGTTGGGAGTGTAATAGAACAGCGGCATGAGGAACAGCAAAGTCACAAGCACTGTCGAGGCCAAGATTATGTTTGAAACCGCTGTCTTTGCCCCCGCGTTGTAGTTGACAGCAGATCGCGAGAATGAACCTGCAGAGAAATTGGACCACACATGCATTTTTAGTAATTATGTTAAGAACCCAGAAAAAAAATGAAGGGTCGAGATTGAAAAGATCAGATCTTGACCTGTGGTGACATAGCAAGAAGAACAAGAACCAGCCATGTTCATGAAGCCAATAGCCATCATTTCCTTGTTGCCATCAACTTGGTAGTTCTGCAAAGAAGCAAATGTCCTTCCCACTGCAATTCCTTCCTAAAATATGAATATCCGATCCACGAGTAAGTAAACGAAAACATTAGAAAATTGATCAGCTACATGCAAGAACAAGAACTTACAGTGAGGGACAAAATCCCAGTAACAATGCCGGTTTTGATGGCAACAGCAAGATGCTTGCCGCTGAAGTACAACATGTTTGAAGAAGGCGGATTGAGACCCTTAGGCAAGTGACCGATCTGTTCAATTAATAGCAACAAACCCAGTTCAGCAAAATTGGGAAAACTAAAAACCCAGTTTGGAAAAATTCAGAAAGATTAAGTTTAAGTACTCACAATCGCGATATTGCTAGTTTTGTTTCTGAGGAGGAAGACCAAGAGGGTCGAGGCTATAACTGATGTCAAGGGGGCCGCGGCTGAAACCCAGAAGAGTTTTGGCTTCTTGATGCTCTATGACATTTACAAACTCGAGTTATGATGATGATAATTATAGGTGATACTTGAAAAATGCACAATATGGGGATGGACACTTACAATATGCCGTGTAGTCAAGAGAAACAGAAGGAAAGTGAAGCCCATTACAATGGTTTGCCATGTCCACTGCACAACAAATCAAATTTGCACCAAATTTAGTGATCAAGGACAGTTTTTTTACATGTTAACCTTCTTTATTTAATTTTTGTTTTGAAATTTACCTCATCTTTGTGTTGAAAAACAGAAGACACCACAGGAGCAATTTGCATGCTCTGAGTGAAGTGGGAAATCCCCAAAAGCCCTTTGAGCTGTTGCAGAGACACAATTATTGCAGCTCCGGCCATGAAGCCGATCAAGGTCGCCTTGGAGAGGAAATCGATTATAAACCCTAACCTGTAAATTACAAAACAGTTTTAGTTTCAAATCAAAGCCCATAAGAATATTGGTCAAATTTGTGATCATCACTAAACCAAATATAGGAAAAATAACAAACCATAACCAGAACAAATAAAAATTGCTACTTCCAATAGAAGATTATTGGAAAACAAAACATGATGTTTTTTTATGATGCCAACTGAATCGGGTCAAATTAGTTAATCATCATCGAGCCAAATAAAGTAAAGCAAATCAGAATCAACCCAGAAACAAAGGCAAAACAGTACCATTTGCAAAAGAAACTTGAAATGGAATCAAATACCAAACAAATTTAGTTTTTGATCAAAACCCATAAAAATTGTTGCTTCCAAGAGAAGATTATTGGAAAACAAAGCATAATGTTGTTAGTGACAAAGTACTGAATTGGGTCAAATTAGTTAAACATCACTGAGCCAAATAAAGTAAACCAAACCAAACCAAAATCAAAATCAACCCAGAAACAAAAACACAAACTTGGAATTGGAATTGGAAATTGAAACAAATTTTGCCATACCTCAGAAGACCTAGAGAGGCCTGAAACACTCCAGCAAAGAAGGCCAATTTAAGGTACAGAATTGGCTCATTGTTGAATGAAACAGCCTCTCCTAACATGGTCCCCATGACCAGAGACGCAATCGAGACCGGACCAACACCCAGGTGCCTGGAGCTACCCAGAACCGAATAAATCAACGGTGGCACAAAACTTGAATCTGCAACATCAAAAATCCAAAACCCAATTCATCAAAAAACCAAAAACCCAAAAACAATCCATAAAAATTCAAACTTTGGAAACAGAGCACTACTCACATAGCCCAATAATTGGGGGCAGATTCGCAAGCTTAGCGTAACTAATACCCTGCAAAAAAAACAAAACCCAATTCATTAAATCACCAAAAAAACACGATTCCAAAACCCCCAAACCCATTTCTGAAGTCTAAAGTTTCGATTATGATTTCTCAAAAAAACACAAAAACAGAGTGAGTGACCAAGGCTTGTTTCTGGGTCTTCACCTGAGGGATGGCGAGGCTGGCTATGGTGAGGCCGGAGACAACATCGGACCTGAGGAGTCCGAGGTTGTCCTCCGGGGCCCACTGGAAGATCGGGAAAAAGAACTGGAGACCCAGAATCAGCTTCTTCGACCAAACCTGGTTCTTAAACCGGTGGAGAGGATCGTCGGGGAAGAAGATCTCAGACAGGCGGTGCCTCAGCTTCTGGAGGGTGGTCATTCTCGGCGGGAGGCACACCCTGTGCACCTCCGTCGCCGGCATTGTCGCCGCCGACGAGATCGCGACGCTCACCGACGACGTCGTTTCGAGGGGGATCGCAGACAAGTCCTCGACCCTGTTGGAGTTCACACCCATTCTCGCTCTGATTGATTCTGAGGAGCAGAGGTTTCGTATTTATAGGGACGATGGGCGAAGCAGAAGGTACGAGGAAAAAGGGTCGTGTGTGTGTGTTCGTGTAACAGTAGGAGTAGGAGTGTGTCTCAGGTTGTGGTTTTCCACTCGGTCTAGGGGTAATTCGGTAATTTACTTAACTCAAACAGTAGCTATACTCACCAATAGTGCAATAAAGTAAGAAGTTAGAGGCCTTGTGTGCAAAATAGTCAAAATACGCGTGTTTAGTATTTACCGAAATAACTTTAATCTTTCTAATTCATTGATAAATTTGGGCTAATTGGTGATTAACTGGTTTTAATTATATTTTTCCGAGAATATACTTGAAACGCTCAATCTTAAAATTATATTTTATCTAATTATCTTAGGATTGTTAGACTTATATTTTACCTTATCATATATGTATTAGTATTGGATAGTTTTAAAACTCTCTACATATCCTATGTATCCGGTAATTTGTATTTTTCTTCTAAAATAGTTTTAAATAGCAATATCTTATACTTTTCTAATGTTAGGTTTCATGGTTTCTTTTTTAAAACGTTTCATGATTTTAATGTTTAAGATTTAAATTTATTTGAAAAGGTATAACATCGTGGTTATTATGGTTTATGATTTGTTTTAAATTTTGAAATATTTACATATATGGTTAGATATATATATAGTTTGATATCCAAAATTAATTAAAGTGACTAAATTTCACTAGGATAATTTAATTAATTTAACTTCATTTAAATTCTGACTATAGTATGGAATATGGATGATACTTTACCTTCTCTCTCTATGTATATCAAAATAGAATAGGTAAAAAAATATTGTCATGTGGTGTTTTTTAGGGAAAAAAGGTGACATATTATTAAATTATAAAATTAAACTAACCCGACATTATACCGAACAACTAAAAAACTAGTTGGTGGAACAGACCCCGCACTATGATCCCAACCACTGTTAGTTAAAACATACTTGGTTAAGTCACGAGTCATGAAATTACAAAACAAACTAGCAAAATAAAGGATAGTGCAACGATATGCCTTTTGCAACCTTGTGCCCTCCATCTCGAATGGGTTGAAACTCTCTGCAAATTCATTACAAGATCCACCCCGAGAACGACGAGCAAAATAAAAGATAGCTCAACGACATGCCTCTTGCAACCTCGCGGCATCCACCTCAAATGGGTTGAGACTCTCTGTAAATCCATTACAAGAACCACCCGAGAACGACGAGCATAATAACTAATAACGCAGCGAAATGCCTCTTGCAAACTCGCAGCATCTACCTCGAATGGGTTGAGACTTTCCGCCAATTCGTTACAAGAACCACCCCGAAAACACTTAGAATAAACCCCTAGTGCACAACTCCAAATAAGCTTGTATTGAAGTTTAAGAAAATCAAGACCCCTTAGTTCGATATGCTTACATAAATATGACTATCAACGTTAAAGGACTCCTGATCCCTCCTAGTACCGAGGCATCATCCAATAAAAGCCCCAGCAATCAAATCGCCAAAATTTTCTTGTCCTACCTCCGACGAGCCCCTCCTAAATTGTGATTTGGTGTTAATTTCTACATTCTTATCTATGAGTGAATTGTTTATTGAATAATGAACATTGTGAATTTATATTTTGAAGATGACTCCAATTTTCACTCTATTTAGTACAAGATTTTGATCAGTTTCATGTGTACCTTATATGTTCCACTATCGAAATATTGTTGGAAACCATATAAATTGAATAAGATAATAATATGTAAAGATGCATATTATTATTCTAACCATTGAATCTAGATGATTTTTTTCATTCTAATCATTCAATGTATTTGACTTAAAAATTGAGCACCTTTTGGTTTAAGGGTTGCAACCTTACGGAAAGAGACATGTTACGATCGGATGTGTCTGTTCGAAACCGTGTTAACTCTCCTATTTAAATAATTGAAATTGGATAGGATATTAATGATCTCCCTGAATCATCTTTTTCCTAACTATTTATCTCCTACTGTTTAAATACAAATCAATAGTTATATCATCAGACTCCACTATTCGTAGAACTCGAGAGTGGTTTAGTTCGTTTTATCTTGGGAGGCAATTGCTCGGTGAACTTTTCAGTGTCGTAGAGGGAGCAATCTTGTCTTAAGGAAACAACACTTTGTTGGACTCGGACATTCTTCTCAACCATCTCCAGTACATATATATTAATTATTTTGTCTATTGGTGTTCGTTTTATTGTTTACATCCATAATTAGTGGTCTATAAACATCTTAAAAATGAATCCTAGCTATGAGTAAAGATAAAATCATTTCCAATAAATATATACACAGAATTAGAAATATATCTCTCAAATTTGGTCGAATCAGATCTCTTTTCATTTCTCATCACTCGGTGGAGATGTCTTGCAACAAAAGTTATATAAGGAACATTCCTATAATAAACTTGGTTAATATTTATTCACAATTTTAAATATTTATATCACTTCATCTTTGAAGATGGAAAGGTGTTTTTTGGTATGAAATTGGTGGTTGAGTGATTGGTATCGGTGGAACAAAATTGGTAAAACTGGGTCCAACCTAAATATTCCTATAACCTTGTCCTCGTGTGTGAGCCATTTAATTAGGGTTAGTGTTGCGTGAAATGTAAAAAAATTAAAGAGCTTCAAGTAAATGATTGTGAATTGTGATCCACAAGATTTGTTCAATTTTTGTGGTGGAAAATATTCTCTTAATCAACCTTTTACTTTATAATAATAATAATAATAATAATAATAATAATAATAATAATAATAATAATAATAATTACATTTC
>JAYMTP010006636.1:0-11856 GCA_036897365.1 Geranium brycei | reverse complement strand
TTACAATTTTTTTCTTAAACTAATTTCAATACATGTTAACCTCATATCACTATTTAACATATCTCTGTTATTATCTATCACATTCATGAGATTTAGATGAATTTTTTGATGTATTTGATTATAAGGTCTAATCCGTTATGTTGATTTTCAAGGAAGAATTAATGGAGATTCATCTACACAACACTTTCCATGTCATGATCTTTGACAAATGTCCAAAAGTGCATTTTTTCTTCATGTGACCTTTTCCAATTACAGTTTTCTGTTTATGGATCTTTTATTGGACAAACATTAATTCTATTGTTTTTTGTTCTATGTTCAATTCTTCTTTTTATTCTATATTTGATCTGTTTGGTTGCTTAATAAATAGAGAAGAACGATTTGGATTTTTTATTTGTGTCTTTTGTTGTTTTCTCTGATATTTTTAAAATTTTATAGATGAATCAGTTTTAATTATTTTTTATAAAATATTGCAAATAATATTGCGCATCGCGCGTGCTACACCTAGTAATAATAACTAATGTAAAATCAATCTTAATTGTCATTATGTGAGTGTATGGGATTAATGGGACACTCCTCCAGCGGTTTAGGGCACATACTTTTAAAATGGACATTATGTGAGTGTATGGGATAAGGAGGATTTTTGGGTAAAACAGAAAAATTATATAATCATCTAAAAAAACAATCTTAATTAGTGCAAATCATATATCTATTATTTGATTTAATTTGGGATTTTCTCTACTAATACTTGCAAAATCTTAGAAAATGAGAAAATAAGTAAAGCTCCTTTTAAAATTAATTGTCTAAAAGGAAATAAAACATTAATTTAAAAAGAAAGAAATAAGCTAATAACTATTTATAGAGATAAATATGACTAAAATTGAAAGAAGAAAAAAAGAATATTTCATTCAATGGTTATTAACAAAAAGAAATGTTGACATATATATCTTTTCAATAAATAAATAAAAACTCTCAAAAGAACCTAGGTTTTGAGAGGGTTTTCTTGTCACGGCGGAGCCGGCGAGGCTGCTCGACAACATCCTTATCTATCTTCTTTCGTTTTTCCAGTGTCGTTTTTTGTTGTGGTCGATGGTGTGGAGTAGGGAAGGGACGGAGTCATGCGTTTTCAGGTGGTTTTTCTGTCACAATTTGTCGGTTGGAGGCTTCTGGAGCTTGCTCCGATGGTGAGAAAGTTAAGACGGGACTGCTCGAAGTATTACTCAGGCGAGCAGTGGAGCACGAAGCAGCTGGCGGTGGTCGGAGCTCTCAAGTGGTCTTGATCGGTCAGTCAAGGTCGTCGGAGTCGTTTCTCTTCCCGGCAAGGTTGTCGGAGTTTTTACGGTATGATTTCTCTGATTAGACCGATCATTTTTTTGTGTTTTGGTCTGCTTTTTATCAGCTATTTGTTTTCTCCTATGTTTATCAGGGGTTGTCTTGTTTGGTTTGGTTTGCAGGTTGATCGAGTAAGTCTGTTTGTTGTTTTTTTGCAAATAGATTGCGGGGTTTCTCCACCCAATAAAGGTGAAGGTTGTGGATGTGCATTAGGCTACTAGATCTTTAGTATGTATAGGGTTCTGTTTCTATGGAATAGTGCATCTTATGTACGCTCGGTCTACGGGTGTGGGTTTTGTCCCTCCCGGTTTGTGAATGGAATGAAATTTCATGATTCAAAACAAGAAAAAAAGAAGTATTTCATTTACATATTTTCTGAATATATAAATCGGAAAAAATATCATTGTATCATATTTTGCATAAAACTCATGAAAAGGGATATAATCTAGGTCAATTATCTTATTTAATTTAATTTAGTTGAATCTCTATTCATTGGATGAGCTTAAAATTAGTTAAATATATTTGTTATTAGTGCCCTTTAGTCTATTATTAATGAATTATTTAGATGGAAATCTGTGAAAAACCTTGTATTATATACAAACCAGAAAACTGTTGTTATATGTCATTGATTAAATGGTCAGCGCTAAACAATAATAATTTTTACGAACTTCACTCTAAATAACACTGGAAGGGTACATGTGTCATTAAACTCCATATATCATAATTGTTACATGGCGGTTATCCTACCATAATCTATACGCATTAACTACACATCATCGTTATGAACAATATCCCATTCTTATAGCAACACCATTCAGGACGCATTCTTTTGATGGAGTATGTTTTGAGGTGTAATTTTTTCAATATAATGAAATTTGATTTTTGAGAGCTCCGAGGCATGTGAGGAATTTTTGGTCTGTATCATTAATAGTAAGAAATAGATGGTTTATGCTTGATAATTTTCTCTTTCATGGGTTGAGTAATGGTTCATAAAGAAAATCACATTTATTTTATTTCTTATCATCTGATTATAGTTATGTTTTTTCTATATATAATTTAAGTATAAAACTGCATGAAACAATTAACAAGTTCACGCGTAACAAAGTTTTCGTGGAATTAACAGAGACATCAATGAAACTCCCAATAACACAATCATAATGGCACATCAATCTATTGTAATGAAACAATGTATCCATAAAAGCCACTTTGAAAGCTACGCACCACATATCAAGTTGCAGAATACCGACGTTGATGGCAAGGTTATTCCTGAGGACAAAAATTTGATGGCTTCAAACTATTGAGGGGTTGCTAGCATGATTGGAGTTAAGGAACATGTCATTAAAGGTACAAAGAATGGAGAATTCACTGATGATTCGAAGACAAAGACAGTCTAGCCTACCTTTGAAATGATTGAAATTCTATATTTTTTTGAATTGCCTCATTTGTCTCACTGAAATCCCTATTTACGTTGTGATGTTTAATATTTTCATTTTTGTACACTTCATAACACGAGAACCATATGCACAATACAAATGTCATGCACGAAATGACCCTTAACCATTCTAATGACAATGCTAGACAAACATATGATAATTTCCCACATACCCATGTAATACCCTACTCATGACCTTACGTATTCGAACCCATAACTAATGCAAATGTACAAATGACCATCCATTCCATTACTTCTCATACCGAATTCCATGAAAATATTATCATAATCATATTCACTTATTTTACTATCGTGATTAATACGCTCATGTCATCGACCAACCGAACCAAAATGACTCGTTCACCTCGACATATTCATGATGACATTTTACTATCATTTACTTTCAATGCCCCATGACATTTCCCAACATTCACATGATAGATGGTGAATCAATCACCCACAAGCATCAATGTTTGAATAATATTCTCATAAGACTTCAGTAATGAAAGAAGTAGTAAAAGTGTTTGATTTTCATCTTCTACCTTCACATCAATCTGTCTCAAGTCCGATATACACCTATCAAACCTAGTGGTTGGTCACATGAAGACTATTCGAGATGAATTGATTCCATTGAGGAGGGCTATTGAAAAATAAGAACACCAATTCCAAAACAAGTAACACAACGAATATAAACATGTTCAACTTAAAATCGAACATAATACCAAAACTGAAATTTAAAGCAATCAAGTAACAACGCTAAGTTAAAATTAAAACATGAGCAACTACCATAACATAAATACTAACGAACCGACAACTAGTACTACTCCCATAATTCCTACACAGATTCCTCGTTTTGAATCTTGAAGTCAATACCCTGCACGCGATAAAACTTCACTACTTGACCATAAATTGAGGAGTACATCTCATTCTTCCTCCATGTAATTAACTTGAACATATAACACACTCTCAACTTGAACCTCCCACGCTCCTCTGCCTCTTCATTATATCCCTCAACGTTTTATGGTCCTCTGAATCAGAGTCCTCCACAATCAGGATCTCTGGCGGTGCTAATTAAACAAAATTCAAACGTCAACCTACTGCAAATTACTTCCCAACATTGCCCTCACCCCATAAAACACTAACCATCATACATACTAATACGACATACTCATACACTTAACACTACCACCATGACACCTCCAGCCACTCTCGTGTCATTAATCAGCGAACTCAACCCAACTGCCCACAAACATAACATACCCCAACTGCCCATGGTTGACCCTAACACACATATGACTTGAACATAAATAACAACAAACTACACCATTTTATGAAACTGTAATCTCATATCATAATGTACAACACAACGTCCTGAAACAATTTCCAGTCACCCTCGTGTCATTAAACAGTAACCTCAACCAACTACACCCAAACATAACATACCCTATCTGCACATGGTTGACCCTAACATACTTATAACTCCGACAAAAATAAAAACTAATTACACAATTTCATGAAAGTGTCGCTCTATACCATAATATAAAACAAAGAATCATTAAACTCTTGAGCACAATAATGAAACCAAATGCTCGTGCACCACGCTCAAACCCCACCATTAACCATCAATGATCACCACCACAAATCTCATTCTATTCTAACATCAAATGTGTCATGATTAATTTACCAATCCTGCAAATCAGCTAAATTACCAACAATTTCATGTAAATCACCAGGAAGCTCTGAGCTTTTTGTCGTGATTAATGAAGAATCAGCGTATTTGAGACTAGGTTCGGTAGCGTTGAACCGACGGTCGGCGAGGAAAACCTCGATGCGGTGGCCGTCGGCGGAGAACTCGAAGGACCGGACCTCCAAGCTCGTCGTCGGGGTGATCGGAGAATCGATCAACTCTAGAAAAAATCAATCTGCTATCCCAAAGTACTGAAACCCAAACAACCAATACAAAACCAATCTGTAGAATAACTAGTTACCACTACTAACCACACAAGAATAACAAACGATTCTACCCAACTACATAAGCTGATTATTTGCAGTTAAACCATCACTCCACTACCTGCGCCCCCAACACACACATTTACCAAACTACCCTTCATGAGTACAATGACCAAATTAACAACTAACAAAACTATAATTACCTCCATAAGAATCGTAGAATCAATACATCAACGGTTGGCACATATTTGTAAGTTTGTAAAAAATGCAATGCTTTTATAACGATCATGTCCCTCTTTATTTTATAAATCTAAATCTGTAGATGAGTTGTTTTGTTTACATCGTACAAATGGTTTTTACCGTAGCTCCATTCTTTCATCACTTACTTAAAATTATATTAAAATAGTTTATGTAATTTAAAATCATAATAATTATATGCTTAAATTATGTAATTTAAGTCGGTCTATCCTATCGTTCTAAAAAACGGTCATTCTATCCTATCCCTTCCCTTTCATTTTGGTACAATGGATTTGAAGATCGATTAAAAACTAAAAATTTATTTAATAATAGATCTGGTATCTTGGGATTTAAGAATCAGTAGGCCCATTTAAATCTATCAAAAGCCCATTATAGCTTATATGAGGGTTCAAGGATATTTCTGTGAAATTGCACAGTAATATGAAAATGAAAAGTCCAATTATGACGTGAACGTGATCGAACACCTGACCTTCAAATCTTCAGTCTAACACTCTCTCAACTGACCTATCCCCACATGGTTTTTGTTGAGCCATTTTAATTTTTCACAAATATAATTATAGGCTTATAGAGTGTTCGCAACAAAATATTTATCAATTCATTTATAAATTACTTTAACGAGGACATTACACACTTCAATAATTTTTTGAAATTTCTAAGACCATTGCACCAGGGAAAATTACATATTACTATTTTCAATTATCACCCATTTGCACAGAATTATTCACAAGCCTAACTATCACTTCGCCTCATGAACCTAACAGAGTTACTTTATATGCGAAATGATTATATTACCCTTTCCTTACATATATATCCTTTTTTATTCCTGTTTACAGTTATCCCTTCTCACGTCGCTAATTCTATATGGCGGCGGTGAGGAGTGGGTTTTTTAAAATAGCGACATTCGAGATTCAAAAATTGTTGTATGAATTTAACTTTTCTCGCGAAAAGTGGACTATTAGATTCAAGCGATTTCACCCTTTAACATCCCAAAAAGGTTTTAATTAGGGTTTTTGAATTTTGTATTGGAGAAGTTGAAAATCGAAGAAAATTGTGCGTCGCCAACTTAAATTATTCAACATGAGGAAGGTTGGTGAATTTTCTGAAGGAGATGGGTTGTGTGTTCGGTAAAGAAGCTCCAAGAAAGACATGGCTCTTGTTGCTTTGTCAAGTTCAAGCAAAGAAGCGTCGCCCGCGTCGTTTAGAGGAGCAATTGTTAGTCGCCTTTATGAACTTGTAATCGTATCTCCCAACATTTCTTCCCTCCCTATAACGGAGAATAACATAGCAACAAGAAGAAAATAAAAGAATATTCCGTTTTGAGATTGAATTTGAGAACAAACACAAAGTTTCTCATTTTGAAGATCGAATTGTGAGAAAATAATGAAATAGAAAAGTTCATCCCCATAAATCCAAAAAAGAATCTTCTATATCATTGTGTTTCTCGAACATGTAAGAATTAGAGAGAGCGAAACAAGGGAGAGAAAATGAAAGTTAATGGGTTATTTTTTAAAATTTAAAAATTAGTTGGGAGTAATTGGGACATTTCAGCTTAATATAAAATTTAATAATAAATAAAAGGCATTTCTGAACAAAAAAATGTTAACCCTGCTAAACTCGGTGAGACGAAATAGTAGTTGTAGGAGTAAAGGTGAGTATAATGATCTACAATTATCCCCATAACCTACTTATCAGTTAATTGAAACAACTTATTGATTATTTTGCTTTTGATCCTTGGTTCAAAAGCAAAAGGACAAAGCACACATGCATTGCAAATTGCATATACTAGAAGGCCAAAAATAGGGTCAAAGTGGGTGCAAATTTGACATGGCAATGGTCTGCTTTGCTTGTGGCCGTGGGTCTCTTCTCAACATGCATAACCCAAAGTGGAGATTCAATAGCCTGAGCTCTCTGTAAAAAGGATACATCTTTTTAGGGCTCATCACCTCCCAAATTGCCCAATCAATAAAAGAAAATGGTCTCTTTTCACAGCAGAACAAAGGCAGTCATAAGCTTTTTAGTTGGGCAATCATAGAAATTGCAAAACCAACCCAAAAAACAGAGTAGAAACAACACAGCACATGCATTTTGCCATGTGAGTTGTAGCTCCTCCTGCATGTGCAGTGCTTTGGAAGCATTGAGAAAAAAAAATCCAAGTGTTCAACATGGGTCAGGTTCTATCAATAATTCGCATCGTGCCAACGTATGATTGCATAATCCATATGACTTGAACATACCTTCCATGCTCATCACCTTGTCACCTTGCTCTTGTGCCATGTTTCCAAAACCTAGTCCCATGTGACAAACTTGTTCCAACACTGTACACCTATATTAGCACTGCACAATTCACTGAAATAGGCTTATCCAGAAATGCCAAAGAACCCAAATAAGAAGAGATCAAACCCACATGCCAAAATTTCGTCAATAATCAAAACTGATGTACACACGGAAACACGGATACAATAGAATCAACAACATTGGTGCTTGAAGGAGATGAAGGAAGCAATACATTTAAAATGAAGTTATGTCGGTTTGCAACAAGATGAAACTTACAGAACCATCTTTGTATTCAAGGCACGCCAAAAGAAGGAAAAATAAGCACTCACATCTAAACCCTTCCACTGTCCATCTATTGATGTTAGTTCAAACCTCTCAGCCAAAACTCAAATTGCTGCAATCCCAGAAATTCCGAAAAGAATTCAAATGGAAAACCCAACAACACTAACTTGTTTTTCTCCCCCTTGTAATATCAGCATAGCCAAGTCAAAACTCGCCTAGTAAATTCATCTACCCGGTTACAGCACAACCCCTAATCCTAACTAGGCTACGAAAAACAACAGCAAATGCTCCTACCCTTTATCCATCGCGGCCATCCCAGTCCCAACCTGCTTCTGCTTCCTCATCTCGATAATCTTCCTGTGAGAATTCGAATGCAACTGGCTCAAGAACGTCGGACTGCTGGCAGGGCGGTACTCGTCAACAAGCCTTCCCGACTTATACCTTACGCCACACGCATTGCACAGGGTCTTGGGCCCTGACGGCCCAGCCCGCCATTGCGGTGTCTTCTCAGCCCCGCAATGCTGGCATGTTCTCCCAATCGTGCTGCTCGTCCTCATCGCGGCTCTCGTGCTCTTGGCATTTTGCTGGTTCCACCAAAGCTGGTTGCTGGGGATGTCGGCGAAGCTGCGCTTCCTGCGATGCTTGCTCCGTGCACGCCCCGGGACTCTGAGGCTGAGACAGCAGCTCATCACGGTCCCGCTATTGCTGTTAGCGCTGCTGCTACTGCTGTTTTCGAGCACTGAGACCGGGCTGTGGTGCTTCTCTTGGCTACCCGCCAGCACGTACTCGTCCACCGGGGGGAAATTGGACACCCATTCCAATTCCTCCTCCTGCTCCTCCGGATATGTCTGATATGCCAAAACCCATTCAATTCAGTGATTCGATTCGATTCAAATCAAATTGAGTTGTATATGTTTTTCTTTTGAAATTGGGGCGACCCCATTGTTAGATACAAAATGGAAAGAACGGGACAGGACTTTGTCGCAAATTGCAACACGAGACAAGTGGACAGAATGTTTTACAGCTGGACAAAACGGTCCAAATTGCATTTTCGAGCTGGACGCATAAAGACATTAATGGCCCGCATCCATTTAATTTACACATTTATTTATTGGCGCAACCTATACTCCGTGACAAACAGCTAACAACAATAAAGACCCACTTTAATATCTCGTGACCAAATTACCCTCCGTAACTTCAGCGGCGGGTGCCCGTTACCGGAGGGGCAATCCCGTCTTCAAGTAATTCAAAAAACGAAACGGGCGAGTCCGCCGAGTCAAGCGACTCGGAACCCTAACGCCGGTTCCTGGCGGAGGAGCCATGAGAAGCGCCGGCGGAGAAAGCGAGAAGGGGACTTACAGGGAGGGGTAGGGGTTGTTTACTGGCGTCGACGACCTCGTCGCATGTGTCGTAGTTGAAGTTAAGGATGTTGTCGATGTCCAGACAGGAGGCTTCCATGGTGGTAGAGAGGAACTGTGTCTGTCTGAGGGTTTGGGTTTGGGTTTGGGTTTGGAGAGAGAGAAAGAGAGAAATAGGGAAGGGTAGGTTCTTGTGTGTGTATTTCTCGTGTGGGGCTATATTATGAATGAATTCATTTCAGGATGGCTTTAGTTGGGAACCTCAACCTCAACCTCAACCAGGGGTTGTGCATTTTTCAACTTTATATTTCTCCTTTTTATTTATTAATTAACGCATGGTTAAATACCAATTAATTAATTAATAATATTATTGCTTGTTACTTTTATTTTTCATTAATGAAAAACCATGTTGTAAAAAAACATATGATTTAGTGGAATAAATTTTGAAAAATACTGGTACTGGGACGGCGGGCCAGTTACGGAACAAATAAATACGTGGTTGGAAGAATGGGAGGGGAACACGTGTCGAAGGTGGGTGAATTTGGAAAATGATGATAAGGCATTGACCGGACACCGCACGTGGCGGCTGTGAAGGGGGATGGGACCCACTAACATCAATTTGCATGTGGGGAGTGAGTGGTTTCCCACTTGCAATTTTATAACCACTCACTTCACCTTCTTCATTCAAATATCCACCCTATTAATAGCATGGAGAATTACCAAAAGTCTTTAGTGCTGCTGTCTTTCTTCACAAACTCTGTATTTTTACAAAAAAAAATTTTCGCTCATATTCAAATTTGCACGATCTATACAAATTTATAAAAATTAACGAAAGTGTCATTTAAGTATTGAACGTTTGAGTTAATACGTTTAGGGGTGGGCATAGGGTCTAGAATTGGACTGAAGCGGTCAAAAATTAGACCGGACCAGACTCCCTGATTCTTCATTTTAAGACTCAGAATCTAAACTGTTACATGCGGTTCTCGATTCTCCGATTCTGATGCGAAAATGTTCACCCCTAAACACGTTTGAATTAACACTTCAGTGACACTTTCATTAATTTTCACAGATTTGCATAGACAGTGCAAAAATAAACATAAGTAAGAAAGAACTTTTACAAAAATGAACATAACTAAGAGAGAGTTTTTATTAAAATACAGTGAATAAATAGTTTGTAAAAACAACATAATTATAAAGAGACTTTTTGTAATTTTTTTCTCACTATTAAATATAAGATGCTCGTTGCGGTTGCTCATCATTATTTATGTCTCTCTCAAGTCTTACCTTTCATGTTTCATCCGGAGACTTGCTTTGTATTGCAAATTGCAATGCCTCAATTGACATGCGTTGTACAGCTACTACAAGCCTACAACGACTATCAAATTGTCCAAACTTACAAAAGTAACTTTGTAGATAATCTTAAGTTTAACCAAGTCCCCAAATCTGTTTTTATCTACAATTTTTACACGTATTTTAGAACCATATATAATATATATTATAAATGGACCATTTCCATTAAAAATATTTTTTTTTCATTTTAAATTTCATTGAACTAAACTACCCATTCATGTCTTTTAAATTTTCAAACCATGTTGTTTTGAACTATGCTCTCTCCTAAGGTCGGCTCGTCCATAAGACAAATGAGACATTTACTTTAGATCCACTTGAAAAATAAGGTTGTAATAATATGGTTGAAAAATGCCCCAAATTTTAGACAAAATTTAAAATTAAGTACTAAACTCAATATTTAGTTTGGAGAAAAAGTTTTATTAACAACTTTTGCTTCCGGCCTAAAAATCGTTGGGCCCGCACTGCCCTTCTCTATGCCCATCCCCAACGCGGCTCCTCTCTCCACCTTCAACCCCACCTTCCCCGTCCCCGACGCTGTCTACGACCATCAAGAAGAAGTCGTCTTGTAATCATCACCATTTATCAACTAACCGAGCAAAGAGCTAAGGAAACACACAAGAATAGCCACCAATCCCTTGTTAATTATCCCCAAAACACACAAAATTAGCCTAAGTAACAACACCAAATCGACCCGTACCCATCGTCACAATCTTTCTCTAAATTTGTTCGATCACCGTTCTAAAGACCTCCAGTAAAAGAGAATTGAAGGAAACATGCAATTGTGAAATGGGAAAGCTCTGGAGAGTGAAGGAGAAAATGGGAGAAAGGAGAGAGAAAGAGAAGATCTAAGGAGACGATGACTCAGTGCAAGCTTTTTCTTGCTGACAAAAATGACGATTTTCATCCTTCCACCATTAATCCAGCTGTCAAACCTTAATTAATACATATAAAACCCCTACCCAAAGAAATATCATTTTGATAGCCTCAATTTCAAATGTAAACGAAAAGTCACCTAAATAATGGCAATATATTAGATGGATGAAACGAAACGAAACCATTTACGTACAAACACCTCACCGGACACTTATTTTACTGCGTACCTATTTTAAAATTTTAGTGATAAATAAAGGAGACGATGACTTGGTGCAAAATTTTTCTCGCCGACAAAAATGGTGGTTTTAATCCTTCCACCATTAATCCAAGGACATTGCTTCCACCAAAAATGGCGTCTTCCGCTTCTACGTAGCTCCTCTCGATTTTCCTATACTCCATACTACTTTCTTCACCCTCACAACCCTGTCTAGCCTCTTCATGACCCTGAATAACTCAAGTATGATTCTGGAGACACCTAAAGGTTTCGCAGGTGAAGAAGGAGTGAACTTGGTGGGCCTAAAACTAGGAGGAACATTCCAATTATTAGAATAGACCCATGGTTAAGCTCACGTGTTTATAACATATTTAATAAAATATGACGGCTAGGGTTTCATATGTGTTAATCTAGAGTTTTTTTTATATGTGAGAACATTCTCTCTATAAATAAAGAGGTATGCTATGTATTTTCACATCAAGTATCCAATCAATAAATACTTTCGTGGTATCAGAGGTTCTCTACAAATTTTCGAT
>JAYMTP010006635.1:0-11856 GCA_036897365.1 Geranium brycei | reverse complement strand
ACATCTTTCAGTCCATTTAATTAATTTAGCCCAATAAGTAAGGCATCCCATTTAATTTAAGAAACTCATTTGAAGAACTCTCCACATCCACAAACTGAACTTGGTGACCAGTGAGCACCGATTCTCTTTTTCCAGAAAGTTCTTCTCTCTACTAAGCTTACCTCTTCTCATTTTGAATGTTTCACCTACCAAAAGCATTTGCAATTAATATGTATTTTTTAAATGAGGTTCAAGCCTAATATGAAATTAAATTTTTTTTTGAAGTTTTATATTATTGTGAAAATTTAGGCGGGTGATGCGGGTCGTTAACGAATCCAACCGCGAACCCATGCGATTTTTAGTATACCAGACATGCTCCACTTTGGGCGGTTAACGGGCCAACCAAAGCCCTAACATCATCTATATGGTTGGGTCAATATATCTTCATTTGGGCGGTTGAACCGCCCATGAACACCCCTATCTGTTGATTTTTTTTTGAAAATTATGTTGTTTTTTTTGAAAAGGAAGGAGATACTATTGTATTTAAAAAAATTTAAAAATCCTTCCCGGTTCTTTGAAATCTGTAGCTAGGGTTGTATCAAATGGTTCAAATTTACAATATCGTACTTATTGTCAACAAATTGAAGATGCACTAAAAATCTTTGATTTTGATGTATATAGTTTCATAAGCACTCTTAGTGCAAGAATTTGTTATTCTTTTACCCTCCAGCGAGATTGAACCCTTAACCTAATCACAAATAATACAATGCTAACTGTTGGGGTGTCCTTGAGAACAAGTAAAATTAATATTGATAATAAAAACACTATCATGGATTCCCATAGTATTGATAATAAAAACACTATCATTGATTCCCATAGTATGAGGGTTATTCAGGTGAAAAAACCATTCATTATGGTGCAAATTAAGAAATAATCTTAGCCGTTTAATTAATAAAAGATAAAATGTTGAGATTAAAACACGTCATTAATGAAATATAATCTTAATTAAATTTAAGTTTCTCAAAATTACGTGTGTCCCAAACTGGGATTTAATTTTCGCCGAGTAATATCCCTATGGTAAAGCGCTTTCAAAAGGTAAAATGTAAATTTATAAAAATCACTTTTTCTATAATAACACATTATACACAAACAGCAAAACAAAATGATACATTTGCTTTTCTTAAGAGTTACATACAATGGAGATTACAAAAATGCACAAATCAGGAGTTTCCAATTTGCCATGTCTCCATGAACAACAAATACAGAGACTTCCTAGCACATTAGGAGCAAGGCCTCCCGGGTTCGACCGAGCAGACTCAGCGCCGTTGCAGCAATGTGATGTCCGGTCAGTCCGGCAAGATTGAGCTGCTCGTTTGGCGAAGCGTGCTCTACGTAGTTGTCTGGCAAAACAATCGGTCTCCACTGCAACGATTGCAACAAAGACATCAAGTCTACACCGATATTCTCAAACCCGATGCCTAATATGCAATATAAATCAAGATATAGAAGTTGTGGGAACGTATAGGGTTAGGAAATTCAAGAACTAATGGAAAAAAACCACCAAAATAGTCCCGAACTAGCAAGATCCTACAAATTTAGTCCATATACTAATTTTACACCAACCTTAACGAATTTGGAGTAGTATTCTAAAAAACGCTAGGCGCTAGTCGGGCGTACAGAGCCTCTTGAAACTAATAAGGCATTAATCAGATCAACAGGGGATTAATTCGGGGACTAATCAGACTAACGTGGCAAATCTTTCCATGTTTAGCGTTGGTAACGGTCAAATCCTAATGATCCCGCGACCATTTTGGTAATTTCCCCTATACTATATAACAGTGTTCTTAAAATCCCCGACTTGCCCGATTAATCCTTGATTAGTCCCCTATTAATCCTCATGAGGCCCTCTCCGCCCGACTAGCACCTAGCATTTTATAGAACATTGCTATATAAATATCTCTCTTGTCTCTCATGGAGCAATTAAAAGTATTACCTTAGTTCTTCCATCGAGCTGTCCATCGAGGGTGATGAACTGTGCAACATGGGATCCGAATCCTCCTACGGAGCCTTCCTCCACTGTTATCAGGAAGGAATGGTTTTTACAGAGTTCCCTGAGGAGCCCGATATCCAAGGGCTTGCAGAATCGAGCATTGGCAACAGTTACCTCAATGCCGAGATTCGATAGAAGCGACCGCGCTTTAAGGCAATTCTGAACCATTGCCCCGTACCCAAGCAAAGCAACATCTTTACCCTCTGCAAGAATTTTCCCTTTCCCAATCTGCTCATACATAGAAACTTGTCAAAACCCATGTACAGAAATCAGATAGAACAACTCCAATAGAAAGATCATAATTCAAAAGTTCGATGTAGCCTAGTTCTTTACTATTTGACTGAATGCTTTGTGAACATAGAAACGGGAGGAAAAGCGTTCAATAAGTTTTAGAGAAAATTGCAAAAAAGTGTCCTATTATATGATACTTTTGCAAAAGTCTGCTGCGTTGTTTGCAATTTTTTTTGCAAAATGTGTATATTTTTTCAAAAATAACAAATTTGCCTCTGAAATTAAGAATTAAGCCTTTTGTAACATAATTTTAACTTTAAAAAATTATAATTACAAATTTTGATCATACAAAGTTTAGTCAAATGATAAAAATAGAAAAAGTTTTAAAATATTTATTTTTCTAACAAAATAATTTTTATTTTCAAAAGGGAGATTTCGTCATTTTTATAAAAATATACCCATTTTGCAAAAAAATGCAAACACAATACATTTTTGCCATTGACAAACAACACAACACCCTTTTGCGTCACATACTAGGGCACATTTTTGCAATTTTCCCTAAGTTTTATTTTTGAGGTTACTTGCGTATCAAGCAATGAATTAGGGTTCAAACGCTGCACATGCCGTTGTATGTTAACATCAGCAAAGTAAATAGATGGAAGGAAGGAACTACCTCGAGTGGAACGCCGCTGCTTATAGAGATATTGTTCCCGACAATGGCACCTCTCGGGTACCGGAAGCAAACTGGCCGATCATCAATCTGGGCAGCGGTAGCGACCATGTGCACAAGCTCATCCTCATTAGACGGCGCCATGACAACCATGTTAGGCAAGCATGACATAAATGCTATATCAAATGCACCACACTGCACTGGACCATCAGATCCAACTAATCCAGCGCTCGTGATCGCAAAACGAACTGGAATTCTTTGCCGGTCTACATCATGGACGATCTGACGAAGCAATGAACTTCAGAAAATAAGACAAATATGGCTTTCCTATTTCCCAAGCACAAGTTGCGTATAAAGTTCATGTTGGTGCTCGAAAATTGAAAAAAGTTCAGAAGGAAGCAATTATACTTTCTTGTCTTAAATAATTGGGAAAATTGCAAAAATTGCCATATAATATCACACTTTTGCAAGAGGACGCTGGGTACTTAGTTAATGGCAAAAAGGTGGTCTAAATTGGATTTTTTGTGTGCAAAATGTGTGTATTTGTACACCAAGTGACGAAATTGCCCATGAAAATAAAAAAATAATTTTACTAAAAAATAAATTCCAAAATTTGATTATACAAATTTTAGTTAAAAGATATCTTCAAAAAAGCTTTTAAAAATATTTATTTTAAAAAATATAATTCTTAATGTTAAGGGCAATTTCGTCATTTTTGTACAAAATACACACATTTTGCAAAAAAAAATTGAAATTCACATCACCTTTTTGCCACTAACAAAGTTCACAACACCCTCTTGCAAAAGTGTGATACTATACAACAAATCTATGCCATTTTCCCTAAACAATTTTAACGAATCAACAATTTTGACGAATCATCTCTGAATCATCATTTCTACAGAAACAGATCAAAAGCCAAAATATTCCGATACGAATGACCTGACCAAAAATTTATATTTCGATAAATTTGACTTTGGAAATGTAAACTACATATTTACTAAGAAACAAATAGTTTTTTTTTTGATCGGCAAGAAACAAATAGTTCATTTTTTTAAAAAAGGGGAAGAGAACCTGATCGTAAGCTCTCTGCAGAAACGCGGAAGGAATGATGCAAAACGGTTTCAGCCCTCCGCATGCCAAACCAGCAGAAAACGTAACTGCGTGTTGCTCGGCCATCCCCACATCGAAAAACTTGTCGGAAAACCTTTCCTGAAATAGCTGAAACGGCGGTTCCATTTCCATCCCCGCATGAACAATCACGACATCTTTGTCCTTCTCCGCTTCCCCACACAGAGCCTCCACAAAGCAATCGCTGTATGTTCTAGGGCGGATACTAAACTGACTCGAACCTGCAAAGCAAACCGAGCATGGTCAAGCTTTGGGATTTTACACTTCAATGGAGTGCAAGAGACTCAGCGCACACCTTTGTCTTGCTCGTCCACTAATTCACTCTTCTGGTTATCTTTTGCCGCCTGATTTTCCTCGGTTATTACATGAATCAATACGGGGCCCATTGAATCCAGAGACGCCACTTGTCGAAGAACGCATACAAGGTCTTCGATGTTGTGTCCATCAACAGGACCAATGTAATACAGTCCAAGCTCTTCGAATAGAGTTGACCCCGATGGACCCATCAAACCACGTGCATACTCATCGACTTTTGCAGCCAATTCGTACATACCGTTGCCTATTCTCTTCGTAACACCCTGACAAACAAAGACCAACAATCATTTTGAAACTTATAGCAAGAACGCACACAAGTGATACAGAAGTACAGTTTTAACATGGCCTAAGGGCCGTTTTAGCATGTAGTGTCGAATATCAACAGTAAGAAAACAAGATATCACTCCTCACGTGGATCTCCAAAATTGGGTGTATCCTTAATATCTGGCAATCTAGAATTTAGGGTGCAGAATACTTAAATGGGAAAACTGAAAAACCTTGCCATGAACTTTTCCAATTTTGCAAAAGGTGGTTGCGAACTTTCATTTGTGCAAAAAGTGGCCGTGAACTTACCATGTTTTTGCAAAATGTGTACATTTGTCAAAAAATTACGAAAATATTTTTCTCGTTACTCCGAACTCGTCTAGATCTGAAGTCTCACGGAATGAGAACAATGGTGTGCGAAAGAATACAACAAAACTGACGAACTTGAGTGGAAAAATATTTTTTAATTTTAAAAAATATTTCAATAGCATTTTCGTCATTTTTAGCAAACATACAGAATTTGCAAAAAAGAAATGGTAAAGCCACTTTTTGCAAATAAAAAAGTTCACAAGAACTTTCTGCAAAATTGGAAAAATTCAAGGCAACTTTTTGCAATTTACCCTACTTAAATCAGAAGGCTGAGAACATGCAAAAATGAAATCTAGGATATGGTAGAGAAAGAAACATACTAATTATATCGCAGAACCTTTTAAATAGCGTATTGGAAAAATCCATAAATACGAGCATGATGTATATATCCCTTACAAGTCAAATTAATTGCATTAAAAGGGGAAAAGAGGGAAAACGTACCTTAGCTGCTTCTCTAAATTTGCGGAAAGATGTACTTGACTGCAGCTTGGTTAGGGTACTTGTTAGGGCACTGATGGATGTCTTGGAGCCATCTTCCATCTGTGGATGTAAAGAGTGACGGCTGTCGTTCAAAATCACTATCATGTTTGAATCAAGATAACCTGCGTTGCTCATTGCCTCGTAGACCTGACCAGCCATAGTCGTTCCGTTGCTGATGACAGTAACTATACGTTCACGTTTCCCTTTAATATCCCGTGCAACTGCCATGCCTGCAATTAGAAGAATTGTATTTAATACTTGATCTTGTAATATCCAAAAACTTGTATTTGTAGCAGGACACGGTCAGGTAAAAATTCTCCATCTGAGTTGGAGCTAAAAAATGTTGATCATTAGAAAATGGAAAAACTCTATTGATAGATGAAACCCAAAATTAAATAAGGAAAAAATAGCAAAATGGTCCTGCATACTTCGTTAATGGCAAAAAAGTGTTGTGAACTTTGATTTTTTTGTGCGAAATGTGTATATTTGTACAAAAATGACGAAATTGCCTCTTAAATTAAGAATTAAAATTTTTATAAAATAATTTTTAACTTCAAAATAATTTAACTAAAAAATTAAATTACAAAATTTGATTATAAAAATTTCAGTTAAAATTATTATTAGAAAAATATTTTAAAATTTTTATTTTTATTATTTTTTGAAAAAAATAATTCTTGATTTTAAGGACAATTTCGTAATTTTTGTACAAATACACACATTTTGCACAAAAAAAATCAAAGTTCACAACACATTTTTGCCATTATCAAAGTACACAACACCCTCTTGCAAAAGTGTAATAGTATACAACACGTTTTTGCCATTTCCCATTAAATAAATAACTATTCAAGGTCATCACAACATGTAAAAGAAGGGAAATGACATTATAGTTTGAAACACGATCCTCACTCAATTCTCAAAACAAACATTATGGTTTGAAACACGATCCTCACTCAATAAAGGATTGAAAAGCGGAGGAAAAATAATACCAAGACCAGCAGATACGCTGTTGCATCCATGCCCTCCGCCAAATGGATCATATTCGCTCTCGTATCGAGATGTGAAACCAGAAAGACCATCCTTTCGCCTGAGTGTATGCATTAATTGCCGTCTACCAGTGAGGATCTTATGTGCATATGCCTGGAAAGAGTAGAGAATGACCGATAATCCAATTACTCTTTTACTTATATTTTCCTTGGTTTGTCTTTAATAAGTATAACCCATAAAAAGAAATGAAATAAGCAAAATACGACATATCTTGAAATCCTATCGAAAAAAGGTAGCCTTACCTGTTCTCCAACATCCCACAGTATCTTGTCCACCGGAGCATGGAAAACATGGTGTATCGCAATCATCAGCTCTACCACTGCCAAACTGGCTTTGAAGGACCTTTGCTTCTTTGACAATACGGAACATAATTCTGTACGGATCTCGTCAGACAACTGTTTAAGTTCCTGCCAGAGAATGCTTCAATAAGTACAGGACCTGACATAGCGACATATGAAGCACAATTTTCAGAAAGCTAATAGCCAACCTTGAGAGACAAGTTCTTCAGGTGGATAGGATTTTCAACCATGTCAAGTAGGGGTGTCGGTTCTCTCTCCCAGAAAATATCATCAATACCAGGTAAAGAGCATATTCTGCCAACTAATTCCTGCACAAGGAATACAGGGAGAAATCAATAACTATGCATGTGTTTGCAGTATAACTAATAAGTATTTAAAACATAATCTGGATTTGTAAGTAAGTAAAGTAATGCACTGACTAGTAGTATCTTTCGTCACAAGAATAAACGATTAAATTGTACTGATCCAAACAAGTTTTGTGGAGTTAAGGAATAGTGCATGCAGCTTTGAGGTTAATACCAATGTAGACAGCCGAGAAAAGGCTATTCTCAGAAACAGAAGAGCAAGATATCATATGGTGTGTGTTGAAAGCTGAACGACTCTGACATTAATTTCAGTTTCTTCCAGTCTAGAGGAAGTGACAAATAAATAATTCAGGACTAAATAATTGTACCAAGGCTTTATCACTTGCACGGAGTTCAGATGGAGGTCCAATAAACTACATCCATAAATGACTAGTGTAGCTGAAACAAAACATTTTCGCTAACCTACCGATTTTTAACCAGAACATTTAAAGCTACATACAAGCAAGTGTGTATTACGGAAGAGCACGATTTTACATCAATAGTGCTTATAAAACAACCAGAACTAGAAGTTAATACAAGCATCTAAAGTGAGTGTATTCAATATCTTCAAAGAGTTTTGACCACAGGAAAACCAAAAGTACTCTCCACAACATGCAAAAGAGAATCCTAAGACTCTTGGTGAGTATGTCACATTGTCACCACCATTATGCATCTCCCAAAACATCATGTTGAGATCAAAGATAAAAACCTATGAACTATCTATCCACTAGAACAATCAGAGACCAGTAATAACACAGTGATGATAAAAAAAAAACAAATTGACACCCAAATTCACAAGGACCCAAAAGTTATGGCATCATAATGAATAATGGTTTTAGAAAGAAAAAAAATGAATCCCACATGAATGAACAACTCATGCCTCATCACTATAAGCAAAACAAGATAACATGAACACAAGTAAAAATCCTATTTATTTTCCGATTAATACCCGATTAGTCCCTAGCAGGCTCTGCCTAGCATTTTTTACTACACAGCTCTCACTCAACTCAATCAAATATAAGTGAACAACATCCTCCATTTGCAAACAAATAACAAAATCAAATAGAAAAAAGTGAACATACCTTGGAAGTGGAGGTGGATAAAGAACATGGGTACAAGTTAGTTCTTGAGAACTCCCATCTGGGTCTGGGACACAAATTGAAGGCTAAAAATTCCACCTTTGGGGATCGAGAGCACACCCCAGAGTTTCCATGGAAATTCTGGGAATTAATTCCATATGGGTATTCAGAAACAGCAACGATCATGGTAAACAAACAGAAGATCTCGAGTAAAAATGTGAAATCAGATAGAACCCAAAAGAAATTGGGGAGATGAACTACAGGCAGCTACTGAGAGGGGTAGGTGCGGTAAATAGGTGAAAGGAGCGAGGGTAGAAGAGTCAAGAGCAAAGCAGATGAACCGCGGGAGAAGAAAGTTTCAGAAACCCATGGCTCGCTCAGAACCAGACATGAAGAAGATGAATGAAACCGAGAAAGAGATAGAGAAACGGTTAAAAATGAAAACCTCAGAATCAATTGTGTGATGTGAGAGAGACAATTGGTGACGTGGAATATCCCCAAACTACTCCTAAAAAGAATCGAAAATGATTTTTGTCTTGTTGTAAAATTTTATTAAAACACATATTTAGCTGATAAAATAATTATAAAACATTTCATCAAGCCATTCAACCATGAGTTTACAAGATCTCATGAGATTATGCAAGTCACGACCTTCAATACGATTACTAAATTTGAACCGAAGTTTAAGGAGTAAATTTTTATTTATATCCTAAACCATTAGGCTAACTCAATGTGATATTATAGAACATTTAATAAAGAAAAAATGATTATCTAATTTTTTTTTACAAAACCAACACAATTATATTAGGCCATATCAACCGAAACAGCATCCATAAGACTCGGGAGGACAATCCTCATCTCATAGTCCCAATCAATCCCAAAACGCGAAGCCCAAGCTAGTAAATGAGCTACCCAATTCGTTGATCTTACGAACAAAAGAGACGACGACGACGACAACAACAACAACAACAACATATTTTTTGCATATTAAATTGATTTCGACCATTAAAAGGACTTCTACCGATTACCTGAATATATCCATGTTTTTCTATCAGCAATTAAAAAATTATTATTAGTAAACAAAAAAGGAGGAAATAAAGTGCAAAACTGGCACAAAGCGCCTAAAAGTGTACATACACATTGAGAGTTAATATGGACAGTCCGACCCCTATAAAAAGAACTTAAGAGTCCGACCAACATAAGGGTCATTTGCATGTAACAATGAAAAATATATAATCGAAATTATAAGAAGGCCACAAACTGAATTGTAGGCTCACTCCTGAAAGTCATAACATTCCTCGCCACGTAGATTTTCACAAGCTCAAGTAACAATTTCTCGCCCAACCTTGCCAAAGAGAAAGAGAACAACAAAGAGAATCTTAACATAAAAAAAGAGTGGTTGGGTATCAAGGAACGCAATCTAAAACTAGACTCCAAAACTTCCATGTTACAACATAAATTTACTTTCTTCACCTTCACTACTTGGTCAATACAAATACAATGTAATGGAGAAAATTATATAGAAAGCGAGAATATATTAAGATGGACTTTCTAATTATAAAACTTAATACAAATAGCATATTGCAGAAGTCTTATAAAAATTTTCAAAGACGTTGGGAAAGATTATAATAAAATTTTAATCCTTTTAATGTTTTTCTTACCTAAATAAAGTCATATAAGGTACAAAGATAAAGTCTGAACATTCTGAACGTTCTACAACTGTTGTATCAGTTCGGATATTGACGCGCGTTGTGTCAGCGTGCGACACGTAGCAACAAGGTTCTACAGCGTACACTTAAAAGTTTTATGGATCCATCGATCATGTTCAACAACTTTGCACTACACATTCTACAGTTCGGGCGTTTGGACACTTGAATTTGGTTTGTAGCATATTTCTTCTGTATATATATATAATTGAGATCTATAATTATCTTTTGGGATAGAATCATTGACAAATTTGGGAACGTTCGTGTGTCGTTCATTTTTTTTGATCTACGGTTGTTGTAGAAGGCTGAAAACTTAATGGCACGGAGGCATAATTATGGTGTGGAGGGTAGGTTTATATGTCACTGAGAGAGGTACCAAGGGTGTTTTATGTAATTGCATTAGGTTGATTGGGTAACTGTTGAGCCGGTGGGTGGTGCGTTATTTGCAAATAATAAGTTGTTTTAGTTGTTTAGAGACTAATTGTGTTCTTAGGTTAGTAGGTCGTGCAGGAGATATTGAACGGGAGCTGTGGAGTTCAAGATGTCGTCCAAAATGAAGTTACATCGCATTATGAATATTCTCAAGAATAAGCCCGGTTTGTGATCGATTTTCCCTCAATCTTTGGTGACTCAGAGTAGGTGCTTCTTGATCTTTGCCATTGATGTGGTGCTTGAGCTAGAACTGAAACGAACAGTGGAGATGGAAAGGGAGCAAGGTTCATCGTTGAAGGGGATTCGGCGAGCAGGAGGCCGCGGTCTCTCTCTTTCTCTCCCTCCCTCCCCCATGCAGTTTCAATCAAGGAACTTAGTGGAATCACTTGTGAGCATTTTATCCACAATAATAAGGATAATGACAGTTTACTACACCTAATTATTTGAAAATGACACTTTTATATCTTAACAAATTTTTTTATTTTTAATACTCTAACTATTTTTTTGGGACAATCTACCTTAAAAAAATTTTAATTTAAAAAATTAAAATTAAACCGGCTCAATTTAAAACCATAATTGAATCGGGCCATTTGGGCCCTCAACCATACATAGATGGAACTGTTTTGTGTTGTAAGTCATTAATGTCAACAAGATACTGATAGGATTAGAAAGGTATTTTTTTTCTCCTTGTTTTGTCTGATCCCCCATTATTAGAGTTAAGTGTCGAGTCAGCATCAATGCTATGCATGGAGAGAGATTGAAAAATTATTACTAATCTAAAACCGACTAAATTATATAAGACATGTGATTGACGTGAAGTAGATTATTGATATAAAAGAAGTGACATAATAATTAGTGAGGAAGCGGTCTCGGAAAAGAGAAAAGAGCATTAAATTCCGGAGAGAGAAAGAAAGGTAACTAAATTTAGATAAGTTTAAGAATATAAAAGCAGTGTTGATGGATTAATAGGATATATCAAAAAGAAAAAACAATAAAGAAAGAGAGATGGATAGGACGAAATTGATCCTAGTTTGTGTATGCTTGTTACTATGGTCAGAATGGAGTTACGGAGTTCTTGATATAACGAGCAATACGCGTACATTGCTTCATGCAGATCCAGCGGTGGGGGCAGCAGATCCGGCAGCAGCAGGAGCTCCTGCTGGAGCAGCGGGAGCGGTTCCAGCCGGTGGCATAATTGATTTAGTAGCTAATTGTGGTGCAAAGGAAAATTCAGACGTGACAACACATTTGTTACAAGCATTCACCGATGCATGTGCATCCCCAACGCCGGCGACAGTACTCGTACCGGCAGGAATATTCATGGTGGGGGTAATACGCATGGAGGGACCATGCAAGGCTCCTCTCACTTTCCAGCTTGACGGCACTCTTAAGGCCGATCCTGACCCTGCCAAATTCCCCGACCGAGAGTGGATCCGTTTCGACAGCGTTGACTGCTTGACCGTCAC
>JAYMTP010006634.1:0-11858 GCA_036897365.1 Geranium brycei | reverse complement strand
GGAGGAGTGATGTAGAGAGAAGACTCCCCTTTTCATAAAGGTAAACATTATCGATCGATGGGTAAGATGGGATGGGAGGAGAGCTCTAAGATCGAGTTGAGAGGAGAAGAGAGGAGAGGAGATGGAGAGAGAGAGGAACCCCGAACCCTAGATAATGTAATGATGAAAGTGATTTGGGGAAGAGGAAGTGATGTACTGAAGTGAAGAGGCGTGATGAGATGAGAGGGAGAGGAAGCGATAGATAGGTGGTGTGTGTGTTGTGTGTGTAGTGATTAGGGTTACAGCTCACTAATATATTATTGAATAATCAATAATGTGTGATTGTGTGGCTGATAATGGTTGAGCAACGTGGGAGCATTAGGACCATAGGATTTATATTGACTGAAGATGATGGACGGTGCAGATTGAAATTCAATTCAGAGGTTAAACCAGTATCGGTCGGTACCGGTTAACCGCGGTTATTGAAATTAATAACCACAGACCGGACCGGTTCTTACCGGTTTTGACAAATCAAAACCGAATTGCTACCGGTTTGTTCCGGTTCCGGTTTTGTTCGGTCCTATTTTATTCGGTTTCGGTCGGTTTCCCAATTTTCGGGTTTATATGGACACCCCTACCTACTAATGTATGTTGTGTCCTATCTTCAAATTTATTAATATATAAAACCCAAAAGTTAAAGTTAAAACATATTTTAATACCAAGTTTTACACTTTTACTAACACAAAGTAATAAATCTTTAAACCTCTCGTATATTCAAGCTTTATTATTTTAAAATAGTATAGAAAAAAACACCTCCGTCCCATGCCCAATTGGCAATTGGAAAGATGTCGGTGGCACAATATGTCCGTCAAAGTCTTGCTGACGCTATCACCACGTTGTACGTGTCGGCGTGCCGCGTCCACGTGAGCACAGTTTCCTCACCGGTCGGTCACATTATCACCGTCTTTAAGAAAATAATAATTACAAGAAAAAGAACGCGTTTGAGGAAGTGGAAAAGGAGCGGCAACATTATTTTCAGTCACCAAAAATTAATAAACAGAATAATATTTTATTTTTATTTTATTTTCCATCTGCTCTCTTTCTTGTTTTCTCAGTGACAACTAACAGAGAGAAATAAAGGGTATGCAGGTGATCTCCAAGGCCTCCTCAGCCATGGCCTCCACTACGGTTTGTATTTTCCTTCCATTTCTTCGATTCTCTTTTTTCTCGTTTATACGACAAAAAATCACATTTTTTGATTGACCCGATTCGGTTTGGGGGTTTGTGGTGATTGGTGTGGATTTGTTGTTTGTTTTGTTGGGAAATTTAAACCCATTTTAGAGAATTTTGTTGGGTAATTTTCTGTTTGGTTAATTTTTGCCAGATTGGGTTGTTAATATAATTGGGATTTTATGCACTTTACTGAATTTGAATATCTATTGAGAAATGTAAAGTTTTGTTTGATATGAACTATTGGACTGTGGTGTTTTGATGTGCAGTGCATTTCTGGATTAGGATTTCTTTGTGTGCTGGTGGGTTGAAATGTTGAATTGAATGAACTTATATTTTTGGGTTTTGCTCAAAACATCATAGTAGAAGAGGAAGTCATTCTTTAGGATTGTTGTGTTTCTTGTTTTTGTTGTATGTTCAGATCAGACATTTTAACGTGATTTAAGAATTCGGATGATTTGATTATTTTATAATGCAAGACGAATTGTTTCTTTGTCCCTCTGATGGTTTAGGGTGCAATTGATTATCTATGGATCTGATGTTTATGAGAAGAGATATATGGCAGCATTTTGTTCACTAAGCTTGGAATTTTATGTTCTGATTTTAGGTGAGAGACGAGCCATGTGTGTGGCCGGGTGCAGAGCAATTTTCCCTAAGGAAAGGTGTAGTGTATGGACTTATGCAGTTGTTGTCCCTACCATTTAAAACCTTGCGCGGAGCTGGTCGAACTCTTAAAGTCACCCAATTTTGCAGCGTTTCCAATATGTCCTCCACATTGCAAATTGAATTAGTGAGCACAGCTCTGCCCTTATTCTTATCTCATCTCTCATCTCTCTGATGGTCTTATTGTGTATGACCTGCTGCTTTCATCACTTATAGTTATAGAGACAATTATTTGTACTCTATTTGACTTTTTAGTTAGAGCTTTAAACGTTGAGAGTGACTCACTAACTGTCACACATGAAGGGTGCCAAGTACTCACAGTTGAAATTTTTCATTATACTGCAGGAAATAATAATATGTGAAATAAATTTACATGTTGCAGATGGAAAGGATTCCCTCCACTTAATCATGTTCTTGAGCAGATTTTGTTGACATTTGTTTTTGATTGTGGCGGCTACTGGTGATGCAACCTGGTTTAGGCTATTATGCTAGATGCGTAATGAATTAATGATATAATATGTGCATTGATTGCTATGTGAAATAATGAGGATGGAATAGAATTGAAGATAACAGAATCTATTTTAGTGCATTAAGTTTCCCATGTCAAATTTCTTAGATGAGTTGGTAACTCTGCTTAGATGGAAATGGATTTGCAGTATTTAATCACTTACCAGTCTTTCTGGAAGTTCAAACATTTATGGTTATCTCTTTGTCGTGTTTCTTTAAACTAGTGGGTAAATATTTATTAGATGTCTCTGGAGTCTGCCCCCGAAGTTTGTGAATTGTGATTAAACAAAGTTATTCTATCTGTGTTGTCATGAGTATTGCATATCTTACACTACTTATTTAATTTTCAGGTTCCATGTCTCGAAGACAACTATGCATATCTGTTATATGATGTGGATACAGGCACTGTTGGAGTTGTTGACCCCTCTGAAGCTGCACCTATAATAGATGCTTTGAGTAGGAAAAATCGAAATTTGAACTACATACTGAACACACACCATCATCATGATCACACTGGGGGGAACACTGAGTTAAAAGCAAGGTACGGAGCAAAGGTATGATCATATAGGCATTTAGTGAATTTTCTTATATCTCAAATGCATTATCGAGTGAAGATTAATTTAGATAGACACATGTGGAAAGTAAGGAGAGAGACTTTTTGTCATAGTTGATTTTTCCCAGATTCCTACTTTGAATATTTTTCCCTGGTTGTGGCACACGATGGCTGGAAGTTGCATTAAATGCTTTAAACATATTCACAGTTGTTGCTATCCGTGCAAATAAAAGAACAACTTTTGATTATAAAGCAAGTGGTTATTACTTTTAATAACAAACTAACAATATTGAATGTTCTCTTTGAAAATCCTGAAATTTGAAATGCAGTCCCAAAGGAGCTGCTAGTTGTGATACTTAGTCTTCAGTTGTCAATATTAGTAAATTACTAAATTTTAAAAAGCTGATGAACGAGTCATGGCCTAATGCCTCTCCTTAATTGCCCCTGTCAAGTGTAGAAGAGAGCACAAGTATAAAAATGATCTTTGGGTTTTATCTCTATTTGCTGTGTGTATAGAACTCAGCTACATCCTTGATCTCCAACTTCTTAACCCCTCTTCATCTCCGATGATCTCCTCATTTAGATTAGAAACTCAGCTTGACCTAAATAACATGAAGAATCTCAATCATATTGAAAAATGCGTTGGCTATGTTTGCAATTTATTTGAAAAGTAAATTTAAGTGTTTATAGTGAAGTAGGAGGTGTTGCATATAAGATGGTGCTTGTTCTTCATTCGTCTAGATGATAGTGTAAATTTGTGTAGTTTCTGGGAAAAGTCTATGATGCTGATTTCTATCCAAATGTTTAGTTAACTTCCCGGGGAAATTTTCTTACTCTGAAAGGTCTAGGTTCTCCATAATTATATGTTTGGATTAGTATTATCTTTATATGGTTGTTCATAAGTGTAATTTAATGAGTGGATATTTCTCTTGCTAATGAACTAATGAAAGGTGATGGCAAACCCTTTGAAAAAGTTGTATCCTTTTCACTAGGCAGTCGATGATATCACGCTTACAACTTTTGTGAAGCTAACAATTAATTCCGTGCTGCCTATAGGTGATTGGTTCAGATACTGACAAGGATAGGATTCCAGGCATTGATATAAGTTTGAACGATGGTGACAAATGGATGTTTGCTGGCCACGAGGTGGTGGTCATGGGAACTCCTGGCCATACCCGAGGTTGGACTTCTTCATTGATTAAGTTTCAAAGCTATTTTCATGTGTGCTAAATATGTAATAATTCATTGGTAAAACAGCCCTTTCATTAAACAGCCCTTTCATTAAAAAGAAGTTAACAAGCTGCATCTTCAACGTTGTTTAAGGTTAGCTTCATCAGGGATTAGATGGTACTTGGAAGTATGACTCGCATACACATGAAATTAGGAAAATAGGGAACATCAAGCTGTGTACTAGTTTACTCAAGGTATATGTTTTTCCCTTGATTATATAATCTTAATTGCTTATGTCAAGCAGGGCATATTAGCTTCTACTTTCCTGGAGCTGGGGCTATTTTCACAGGAGACACCTTGTTCAGCTTATCTTGTGGCAAACTTTTTGACGGGACCCCTGAGCAGGTATATATGAAAAGATTTGACTTAAAATGTTTCTTTAGCGTGATTCCTTGTGAAAGATATATATAGGCATGAAAAGGAAGAACGTTAAATTGGCTAAAATCTCTTATTGTAAAATAAACTAAAGAGAACATGAAAATAAAAACAATACCACACATGTGAAATGAGGGATGAGATTTAGTTACACTCATTTTGGACTGGAATAATGGGACAAAGTGCATAGAATTGGGAATGGAATAGGAATAGAAATGGGATTGCAATATGCAATTCAACAAACTAGCTGATTCGCACATCCCAGCCAAACAAGGACTTAGTTGTTTAACTATGAGTGCCAACAAGCTTGAAGTATATGAACAGGTGCTCCACTCTATCGAAAAAGAACTGTGGCCAAACTTGTTTGGGTTGAATATGTTATACTTTAAAATGACATTAGCAGTAATAATGTGATATATAATATTGTGTAACCTCTGGAAATTGTACCTGTATTTAAATGGTAATGCCACTATATTGGTCCTTGTTTCAGTTAATTAGATAATTATGTTTTCTACGTGATTTATATAGATGAACTGTATGCATTGCAGATGCATTCTTCTCTTGAAAAGATCACGTGTTTGCCAGAGGATACAAATATATATTGCGGTCACGAGCATACATTGGTTAGTCTTCCTTGGTTTTCACATGCAGTTAAGAGTCTAAAGCTGAACTATTATAAAGGATTTACGATTAAATTTTATTTTCAGAGTAATTCAAAGTTCGCATTGTCAGTAGAACCCAAGAATGAGGCACTGCAATCATATGCTGCTTTTGTGGCTCATCTTCGCAACAAGGGCTATCCAACGGTGAGACCTTCTCCATTAAATGGCCTAATATGTCCGGAAGTTGAATATTTCATATCATCTGGGGTCCATTTGGTACTTTTCATGTTTTTATTGTGTTCACAACTCAACACGCTTCGTTTGAATGGTAAATTATGTTCTCAAATCAGAATTATTGGCTGTTTTGAAACTCAAGTATTTTATAAAAATGATCGATATAGGTAAGCCCGCAATGGCTTCAAATGAAGCGGAAACTATAATATAGTCTGTCCTTCGATTATTTGAATTACAAGTGCCTTACTTTTTCTCTGGATTTTGTTTATCAAACATATAAGTTGTCTGCTTGCTTGAAATTCAGATTCCAGTTGTCTTAAAGAACGAGAAGCTATGCAATCCTTTCCTTCGCACTTCGAGTAAAGAAATACGACGATCTCTGAAGATCCCGGCTACAGCAAATGACGCGGAAGCCCTTGCTGTGATTTGCTCGGCCAAGGATAAGTTTTAGTGATGTTAAATCATTTTTGTTATGTCAATTTTAGTTGTGTACAGGAGAGATGAAACCATTCACCTGTGAAGTAAACAGTGAATATAGTTTTTGGCTTGTACTGTATTCTATTAGATTCTTTTACTTGGAAAAGTACACTTGTTGCCTGATCCAGATACCAAATCCATGCTTATACAACACAAGATAGATGACAAATTGTTGATTTTGTCATCATATGTCTTTGTTTCTATTGGATTTAACCGTAATGTATGCAAAACGCTAGATGAATCGGATAACTTATCTAAGTTTATCCCTCCAAACTTATAGGAGAAGAGAAATTGCATAGAATCACGAGTGACAAAAATTTGCAAATGTTGACATTTGAAAATGACAACACTACTACATTTGCAAAATGTAATTTTTTCTTTCAAAAGTCCTAACATCTGCAAAATGTAATTTTTTCTTTCAAAAATCCTAACATCAAGAAAAAAAAGGAAAGTAGAACCCAACCTGCTAGCAAATTTACAACAAACAAGTAGAGTTATCTTCTCTTTTTTTATTTATTTATTGGAGTAGAGGTTATCTTCTTTTTTTCTCAACAAATGGTATATTGCATTAGAATAAGGCAAAGTCTATCACTCCCAAGACGGGAGAGAAGCCACAATTACAAATAAGTTGAGAATCAAGAAAGCATGAGAGGGTTCCATGATAATCTTGTGCGCAAAACAAGGTTTTGGGCTTGAAAGTGATAGGGCCTAAAGAACCAGCCCAAGAAAAGATGATCAGAATGCCACATCAGAATTTGGGACATGTGTGCATGCCTCATCATTGGGAAGTGAAAAAGGTGCCACAAGAAACGTAGAGCCACCCGAGGACACAAGCCACAAGGGCGGGTGCACCAAAACGTCCACCCTAGGCCGCCGAAAGCCCCGACTTAGGACGACGAAGCACCGTCGCCAGAACCCAAGACGTCGCTGGAAGGAGAAACGACCAGAACCGAGGGGAAGACGCGAATGGCGACGACAAACCAGGATTCCGACGCGGGAACCCGCTAGCCTTCATACCATCTCCGGCGAAACATGGGCAAAAGCGAGACCAACACCTCCATACTTCGCCACCCGTGGCTCCAGCCCGCACCCTTGATCCAGGAACTGACGAGACCGCAGCAGAGCACCACCGGTGGGCAAGGATCGATGTTGTCGGCCAACACCGACAGAGATCACCGGAGAGAGCGCCGAGAGAAAACCCGTCACCACCATGCAACATCGAACAGCCCCAGCGGGTATGGCAACAACCCAACGATAACCCCACAAGCTCCACCACATTGACCCCGAACCCACCAGATCAGGAACATATATGGGTTGAAGTATCAGTCCCAAACCCTTGCAAAAACTTGAACATGAGATGTTTGCAAGAGAGAGATGAGTTAGATTAAAAAAATCGAGAGAAGCTTGAAGGGGAAGGGAGAACGGCGCCACTTTTGGAGGAAGGGAGGAGGGTAGAGATGAAAAAGGGAAAAGGATGGTCGCGGAAGGTGCAAACAGCGTTGCCGTCGACCTGAGAAGGTAGGTCAAGAAAACTGTTTATTTGAGAGAGAACTGTATCCACCAAAACAATACTAATTTTCTTTTGCACCGTAGGCGACCTGAGAAGGTAGGTCAAGAAAACTGTTTTTTAGAGAGAATTGTATCTACCAAAACAACACCTATTTTCTTCTAAAAAAATACAGGAGGAGAACATGGTTTGATGTTCGCAACATATAAAAGGTGATAATGGCCATCGAAATGAGCAGCTAAAAAATAAATAAAAAATATTAAAAACAGAAAATGTCATATATTTGAAAATTAAATACACTTATAGGTATTTTAAACTTTCTACTAAAAAATCTAAAATAATTGGAGGAAAACTTTTAAATTGAACAGTTTTTTTAAATGTAAATAATGTGTAATTTTTTTATTGAAAGAAAATTCAACAATTTCATTAATGATTGACTGCAACAAGTATAATACAGATAGAAATACGGAATATAACACATTCTCTTCTCCAAGCCAGAGCCCAAAAGAGCAAAGAGCACTAGATGCAAATAGTCATCCTATATCCTAACCTACATGCTAATTATGATATAAATACTCGTCACTCGAAATCATAAACACTTCCCAATCAGTTCAACGACTTGACAAAGATCGACACTCGCATCTCTTCTCAAGCCAACATCTCTCTACACAAACCGTCCCAAAGGTTACAACGACTAGCATGAACTGCCAACGAACAAGCCATTGGGCAGTTGACCTCTATCAATTCAACCCTATCTCAGAACACAACCCATAACCAAACAACCAGAACATAATCGAAAAGAGCGCTTCACCCGGAATTTCTCACCAAGGTGTTGCAGGGCTGGTTACCCGCAAGTCTTGGATCACTGGGTCACACCCCACGGAGGCCACAGAACCCCAACAGCCCTCCACACGCAAATCGTCGCTAACAAATATTGAAATCGCAAACTCACGAAACAAAAACGAGCACCGACGATAATTCCTCTCTGAGGCAAATTAAAAACACTAAAATTCTAAACTACTAACGAAAATATCACAAAATCCAACATACTGACACTTTCTGTTCTACAAGGGACACAATCGCACCCGGCGAGACTAAACTAGCGAGAAAAATCGCTCAATCATTTAGAACCAAAACTCACAGAAGACAATCAGACAAAACCTGTGCCGCCACCGAAAAAATTGACAAGGCCAAGAGCGAGACCGCCCAGGCCTACTACGACTCCTCCCCGATCCACTGGCCTATTGATTTCTCTGATGTTGACATTAGCATACAGAGAAAACGAAACCATACACAAATCTCCATCGGTTGAGGCAAGAGACGGACACGTCGACATAAACCCCCTCCACCACAAGTGTACACCGGCGCCGCTGATCAGATCGGAGCCGCCACCAACGCAAACTCCACGGAAAAAATGACGACCGAAGACAAAATTGTTCCCCACCTGACGCAAAACCGATGACGTCAAAACCTTGAAGACACCGACGAACATCAAACGACAGACCAAAAAGGCAGGCAGCAAAGGTTGAGACAGATGGAGAAACTGTCTGTCTCCATTAATTGCTTGAACCGCTGCACACCCGGACAGGGCCATCGTAGATACCTCCGTTGCCCTCGAAAACTTTGGCATAAGAGATAACTCACTGGGAGAAGTGTAAACATAGTAAACATATGGTTTCACAATCAGTCAAGCTGCCAACTTATGATTCAACTGCTGCATATTTCTCAGTCATTTTCTATTCAATTCAATCAGAAAATTGGACCACATTAATATGCTCCTCAGTAATATTTACTTATTTGGGACTAATTTGATTATAGAGATGATGATATGATCATAAGATCCCAGAACAAGAACATTACTTTCATAAATGTACTCAAAAGTTTAGGTTCAGGAAGAGGTGGAGCAATTGAGTTTGCCTTTTCCTTCTCTCACAATATGGGGCTTTTTTAACAAAATAAAGCAACCTCAAAATGTTGTCAAAGCTGCAAAGTCCTCACATTATAACATTCAGTTTTCCCTATGTTCAGCACCACCCTCTTGTGTTTAACTAATCTACTCTGATTGATATACTAATTCGCCTGCCTTAAAAATTGCAAATGAAATCAGTTGTCTGTTCTGTAATTTGGATGTTTTTAAGTCGGAAACACAAGATTTCTCATGAGTTATTTTGTAGCTCTCACGTTTTCCCTAATCTATTTCTATCTCTTAGACCCATAAAAGACTGGGCATTGAGTTGGATGTGTAAGATGCAATCAATGACCAATTTCAGAAGTAAACAAATTTTACTGAGTTTTTTTCTTCTTCTCTTTTGGTGTATTGCTTAACCTTATCATCACATTGAAGGAAGAGAGGTAAAAACAATTCTCAGGATGCTGGTTGGAAAGTGTTGCAATGTTTCCTCACAAGCCTCATCCTAGAGGCTTTCATTAGATTATTTCTGTGGTTTTAAATCTATGTAAACTTAATGTACATTTCCTTTTGATGACTGAAACAATCACTATTGCTACCACCAGGGGATTTACAGCATGATTCCATTATCTTGTACTGGAGCCCTCACCATGTTCACCCTGCTTACTTTTTTTGTGGGTATTAGTTTATCTAGTTTTGCAGTGATGTGTGCATTTGCCAATGTGCATCTGTTTGGATTCAGTTTTGGTTAATTTATCGTCCATCTACTTGTGTGTGAAACCCCAAAACTGAATGTTGGTATATGTTTTGCCATATAATTCTTAGAGGTTTCAGGCAGGGCTTATGTTATTGATCATGTGATTTTGGGATTTGAATTCCTATACATGGGCTGAATCCAGGATATATACATGGCTACTGAATCTTGTCTCCAAACAAAATGAATGCATCTACTATTATGCCTTATTCATTTTGTTTATATTTACTGTATTGGCCTTCAATGGGGATCTTGTCTATTTGTTTGTAGGATATTATTACCATGGGTTTTGTCATTTGAAAAATGTTATCTTATTTGCTTGTGGTACAAACTGCATATTTCTCTCCCCTAAACTTTAGGTGTGTTAGTTTTTTAGAAAAATATACTAGTGTGATCTTTGGTCTCTTATGTACTTTTTTGTCTTCAGACAAAACCCTCCAATCATTTATGGGTGGGTGGAATAAGCTCATCAGTCTCAAAGCAAGAACTAGAAGAAGAGTGTATGAAGTTCGGAAAAGTTGAGGATTTAAAATTTCTTCGAGATCGCAATACTGCGTTAATTGAGTTCTCTAAATTGGAAGATGCTGCTCAAGCCATGAAAAATATGAATGGAAAACGACTTGGCGGTGATCAGATACGTGTTGACTTCCTCCGGTCTCAACCCTCAAGAAAAGTAAGCTTATATATATCTAGAAGTTGTCTTTTCAAGAGATGCAAGTCTTAGTTCTGTAATACTTTCTGTACAGGATCCATTGCCCGAATTTCGAGGCCCCAGAGATGCCCCATTCCAGAGCAGGACTATGGGCCAGTTTGATACCCTTGATGGTTCTGGAAGACACCAAGTGAGTTCTAACCGACCATATGTATGAGGATTGTACTTCTGCAATCGCATTTTCATATCTTTGTATTTTTATCGCAGTTGCAGTTTGGTTGTTTTTAACATAATGTGGACTGTACAACTCAGGCATAAATGCTGTGAAATTATTAGTGACATCTATGTTCCTAGTTGTTTTTTATGGTTTGGTTAGTATAAAATTAGGTATAGGATTTGTTTCTTATGATAATAGGAATTTGTTCAGATGTGATTTTTCAGTGCATCACTAAATTTTTCTGTGTTTTATATCGAAGCATCCTCAACTTGCTGGAGAACGGAAAGGCGATGGTCAGCCCAGTAATGTTTTGTGGGTAGGGTACCCACCTTCGGTTGAGATGGATGAACAAATCTGCATAATGCATTTATATTGTTTGGTGAAATTGAGAGAATTACAAGTTTTCCACAAAGACATTATTCATTCGTTGAGTTTAGGAGTGTTGGTGAAGCTCACCGTGCCAAAGAGGGCTTGCAAGGCCGACTTTTTAACGATCCCAGAATAACCATTATGTATTCAAGTAGTGACATTGCTCCTGGCAAAGACTATCCTGCTTTTTATCCTGACACTAATGGGGCACAGCCAGATATGCTCTTCAATGACAATCTGTTTCAACCTACAGAACTGAACATCTTTGGTCACAATCGTCCAATGGGGCCAAATAGTTTTACTGGACCTCCACCACCAAATGGTATTGTTGGAGCAAATATGCCTGTTAGGCCTTTTGGTCCTCGTGGTGGTTTTGAAGTACAACATCGAGGTGTAGAATTAGGCGATTTATCTAGCATTCATGGTTTGCAGGATGGCAATCCCAACATTCTGGTGAGTTCAAACTGGAGAAGGCGCTCTCCTCCTGCACATGGGATGGTTCCATCTCCCTCACCAGGCAGAAGGAGGCCCGGTGGATGTGTTGAGCCCGTAGACAGTCGTCCACAGGCACCCGATAACGCGCAAGTGCACGCGGTCGTA
>JAYMTP010006633.1:0-11859 GCA_036897365.1 Geranium brycei | reverse complement strand
ATTATAAAAAATAAGTTTTAACTTAAAAATAATTTAATTAAAAAATTCAATAATAAAAATTTTATTTAAAAGAAAAAAGTTAAAATTTTAATTAAAAATAATAATTTTTAATTTTAAGGGCAATTTCGTTAATTTATAAAAATATATATTATGCAAAAAAAGAAAACACCTTGACACTTTTTTGGATTTTTTCCAAAAATAAATAAAAATAAAAACAGAATTATATTGGGCCAAGTCCAACAAACAAGCAAGGGCGAAGGCCCATGGGTTTCAACATTGGGCCGCTAGAAACCATTATTTATCATTGTGGTATTAAAGTTTGAGTAAATTATGATTCAGTCCCTCAACTATACTTAAATCAGTGTTGAGCTCAAATAAGAACACTGATTCAGAACCATCTCTCTCTAGAAGACGCAACTCTGGTTTCAGTGTCGAAGCCGATTCAACGATGGCGAAGCTTCTCCACCTTCTCCTCCTCCTCGCCACCGTGTCTCTGTCGATTCGCCACCTCTCCGCCTTCACAGCCTCTCATTTCGAGGGCTTCGACGCCGAAGACGACGTCGCCGACGACGAATTCGATGAGCTCCCCAATCTCCACCTCCGATCCCCTCCGGTGACTCAGTCCGAGTCGGCTCCGATCGCGTCCCCAACAGCTTCGGATCTTAAATCCGCCGAGCCCGATTCGAATCCGGCAGCCGGATCGGATCCTCCGCCGTCGGATCTCCCGAAGCCGTCGCCGACGAGCCTCGATTACTGGGACGAGGACGAATTCGAGGGCTTGCCGGTCGAGGGTTCGATTCCAGAAGCTTCCGCTTTCGCTGAGAAAGCAGCTCCGGCCGATCCGACCCCAGATCCGAAGATTTCCCAGAAAGCCCCAATCGCTCCCGTGCCCAGGTCGTTCACGGTCGAGATCGTGTGTATCTCGTTCCTGGTGATTTTTGGTATCAACTATTTCACGGGGAAGATGCAGAACGAGAAGCTCGCGCTTGCTTGGGCGACGAAGTTCGCGACCAAAGACTCCATTTTTGACAAGAATTTTAGCCTTTTGGGAGTGGGAGAGACTGAGGACTCGCCACTGCTGTTGAAGGAGGGACAGACTGTGTTCAAGTTCTACGCTAGTGGGAGGAGATATTGTCAGGGCTTGTTGGCGACGATGGAGCTGAAGAGCAGGCATGATTTGATATCGAAGATTTATAACATGATCGTGCCTTGCAGAGATGAGATCACTTTTGAGGTGTACATGAATGACGATGCAATGGACAGTGTTGTGTTTGCTGTGGCGAAGAAGAAGGCTGCTAAGGCTATGCAGAAGGAGGAGAGGGACTTGCAGAAGTTCGCTACGATGGTTTCACAGCCAAATGGGCGGAAATGGGTCGCTGAGGAGCTCGGGGTTGTCTCGGAGTCCAAGGAGGTTGCGGGGGATTTGATCACTGAAGTCGTGCTCGATCAGGTTTGGTTGTTGTTCTATCGCTGAAGTAAAGTTTGTTCATTTTCTGAAGTTTTGCTTGTTAGTGATCATCATAATATGAATGCTCTTTTGTTGGTATTATTATTTGGATAAGACCATGTTCAGGTTGCTTGGTATGTGATGTTCTAGTTCAATGTCTAGTAGGGTTTTTGTTTCGTACTGTTCTTGTTATTTGCATAGTTTCATACTTTAGATGGTCAAGTGCTTTTTTAATGAAAATCATTAATAGGAGTTTGGCTTTGAACAACTAGCCAAGGAAATGATAAGTTGCCTTTTTTTATTATATGTGATATATGTTCATTTGCTTGCACTTTTCTGATTAAGTTTTTGCTTTCTGTTTAGAGTTTTGATTGCCTAGTGCAGCTCTTTCTTGGTACTGAGTTCTTGGGTTTGGTTGTTTTTTAGATATGGCTTTGACTGCATTTATTTTCCCACTTTCCCTTTGCTTCTGTGTTGATCATTCATGTTGTGTCTGTAGTGCAATAGGACAAGAATACTGGTTTTGTTCTGGCAAATATAACATGTGAGAAGTTGGTGTAGTGATTTACCGAAGGGATTGGTGTAGTATTTATGAGATGGAAGGTGATGATTTTGCTGTTTGTTGAAAGTCAGGGTATGGTCAAGGCGTAGCTAGCTGCATGCTTTATTGTATGATATCCTTTTGGTAACTCTATATTAGTATAGCTTAATTTAGCTGTGCTTTTGGAGGAGAGATGTTTATAGTAAACTCAATGCTTATGTCCAATGTCCACTCTTAGACTTGGACAAACCTCAAATCAGATATCTTTAGGCGCTTCAAAAGACAACCTCGGAATTGATGGTTTCAATAAGATGGTTACAAGTTTATTAGTTTTTATGTATAAGACTTCCTCATTCACGAGGAAAACAGAAGCTTGACCCCATTTTATTAGCATGGTCTTAATTATGTTACTGTCAATATGTTACAAGTGCAACCATGGTTCCACGAACTTATGTTTAAAGCTCTATGCTTAGATAGCAAGATTATACATGAAGATTTGTTTCTTAGAATATGTAAGTACTGTATCAATTGTATGTTGTCCTTGATTTGGGACTCCCACCCCGGGATCCCCTTTGTTTTTAATGAATTTTATTGCTGATAAAACAAATAATTGTATGTTGTCACTTGTCAGTTTGGTCTATATAGGTGCTTCCCTGCCCTATCCACTATATTACTTAAGCTCAGTTATTACTGGTCATAGCACGTTGGTATTACTTTCTTTCAATTATGACTGGTCATAGGCTCGTAGCTTATTGATATCGCTTGGGTTCAGTTATGAATTATCAGTATGTACTGATATTACTTTAGGTCATTTATGACTGGTTATAGGCATAGCATAGCATTATAATCATGTTTGACACGTGCGGCTAGTTTATAATCACACTTAGTCGCTTGGCTAATAATATTTTTGCGGTGTGTGCATATCCGTTGACCATGCAATATAATGTACAAATTTTACTCTACAGGTTTTCGGTGAAAAAGCTTTTGAGAAATTCGGAAAAGGGTTCATCTCCATGCATTTTTCTGACCAACATATAGGCCCGCACAGGAAGATGCTGCTATTCAAGTTTGCGCTCCCAGACGCCAATAACATGGCTGATATGACTCGGTTGGTGGCGCTTGTTCCATACTACATTGATTTGATTGGGCGATACAAGCTCAGTCCACAGGTCAGGTTCAGCTTGCAGTTAATAATTCATTCTGACACATTAATTTAATTTCACTCACAGTCACTAAAACTACAACTGTAGGCTCGATCCAAAACAGAAGCTGCCAGAACAAAGGCTGCGCAAGAAGCATACAAGGAACTCGAGCACGCCAGGCAAGAAGCGTTGCAGAAGAAGAAGGCGGAGAAGAAAAGGTTGATGGAGGAGGCGCAGGCAAAGCTCAGCGCAGAGGCTATCCGTAAGAGAGAGGCAAAAGAACGCGCTCGCCAAACGAAGAAGGCTATGCCGAAAATGAAGATGACCCGCGCTCATTAGATCGTTGTTTTCCACAAGAATTCACCCTGATTTCAATTTCACAATTACCCTTGCGAAACTAGTCTTGTCTTTTTTTTCTTTTCTGTCGGAGGCTATAGATTCTAGCTCATGTACCCCCAGAGCTGTGTACTTTAGTTATCAGCTTTATTTTAATTTAGTTCTCAGCATAACCGGAAATGATTTCTGAATGTACCTAGTTGAAACTTGGGCAACTATTTGGACAAGAGATGGAACTGAGAAATTGAATACATTTTAGAACATTATCAGTCCTGCTTACAGAGACATCATTTTTTGTCAGGGATAATTGGTGGCCATGAACTACATAGAAAAATATCTTCAAATAAAAAGTACATCTAAAATACATATATAAATAGTTTCCATTTAATTTTAAATATATATTATAAAAATGTTGTACAAAATTATATTCGAGAGGAAAGAGCCTTTAGGAACTAATTGAAACTGATCGGACTAATGAAAAATTAATCAATGACCAATCAAATATTTTTGGAGCACTAATTTTATTTTATTTCATAGAAAATCATGTTATTATAAAAAATAAATCAGAAGTCATACGACATGTATATAACCCATTCATTCTCCATCTATCTTCATGAAATTTGACAAATTATGCAAAATTTGAATAGTTTACAATATTTTTTTTGCGCAACACGACTGCTGATTGCCAAAAATAGAATAATACACCGCAATTTTTTTACAATAATCCCCTTTTATTATCCACAGGTGAATGAAAAGACATTACATGATCTGAGTTTTCAATCTTCTATAAAAATGTTGCAGGCTACACATTTTTTACCCTTCTCTTGAATATAAACCTAAGAGAAAATCCCACCAGCGGCCATGTTGTAACAATGGCAATATATACAAGCAACCATACCGATTTCTGGCTCCTGCCCAGAAGCTTATGCACGCTTCTTTTCACAGGATCTATCCTCCCATCTGCATTTTGTTTTAATCGTGCTTCCTCTGTCATGTCTTCATTTTTCTCGACACTAACCAGTTGCTCGATGAGCCTGTCGTCTGCTATTTTATCTGTCTGGTCATTGCCTGCTGCGGCCACCATTCCATCCTCTGTAACGTTTACATAAGGGCCTTGATCGATGGAAGACTCTGGCATGGCGAGCATGGTTGGCGCCTGTAAAACCCAAAAATGGTTGTTTTCTGTTATGATGGAAACTGACTATGTATTGTTTTTTATTTGGTGAATGTTTTTGCACCTTTTTTCTTCTACTTGTGTATGAGCTAGAGAGTAGGGTGTCGATGAACTCGTCAACAGCTCTCACCCACCTGAAAAAAGGCGGAGGTAAATATTTTGGTCATGACCGGATGATATATGGTAAAGCAAATGAGAGAATGTCGTATTTAATACATGGATGCAAGTCCCCGAGAGAAGACTGATATGAGAAGTAGTCTAAAACAAACTAGGCCCTAGTCAGGCAGAGAGGGCCTTCTGGGAATTAATCGGAGATTTTTAGAACACTAGATATGAGTGACAGTTCAAAATATACTAGTACATGACAAATATAAACACAACAATCTTCGGAAAAGACTTTCAACGAGTTCTCAACACTAAAGTCAATAAAAATTGCCAGGAGACGAGAGAAAACATGAGTTACCACATGCTGCTTGCAGTAACTCCTTCAAAGTAACCTAGGTGTCCTCCGTGCTGGGTGGAAGCTAGGATGATATTTTCATTAGCCCTATTTAACAAAAAGAAAAAAGATAAGTTTCACATATAAAAATACTACGAAGGTTGAAAACACGAGTTATCATAAATATATGTAATTGTTTAAGCATGAGAGTAGGCCTCCGCACCTACATTCATCCCATGGAATGGCTTCTTTGGTACAGACTGGATCATCTAAAGCGCTTATGCAGAGAAGTGGAACCGATACATTTCCTACAAACTTTGCACAGCTACACCGCCTGTAAAAAGTATCCACTGTCTGGGAATCAAGATAAACCATTAGTGAATTGTGGAGAGGAAGAAAGAATTAGTCTAAGATCTTACCTCATAATTCCCAAGTATACGTGTAGCATGATTGTCAAAATCCCTGACCGAGCGTGACTGTAAGAACACAGTAGAAAAATACACAGATGGTATCAGTAAAATACGAAGACAGACGCTTTCTTTTGACTCATACAATAAAGGGAAAATGGCAAAATCCTGTTGTATACTATCACACTTTTGCAAGAGGGTGCTTGTAATTTGTTAATGGCAAAAATGTGCTTTGACATTTGATTTTTTGTGTGTAGAATGTGAGTACATGTACAAAAATGACGAAATTGCCCATGAAATTAAGAATTAAAATCACAAATTTTAGTTAAAAGATATTTTTTTTTAGAATTTTTTTGAAAGTACTTATTTTTTTTTAAAAAAGTTCTTAATGTTAAGGGCAATTTCGTCAAATACACATTTTTTTGCACAAAAAATCAAAGTTCATGTCATTAACAAAGTACACATGACCCTCTTGCAAAAATGTGATAGTATACAACACGTTTTTTCCATTTTCCCTACAATAAAATAGTGTTATTTAGCAATATGTCAAAGAGAAGAAAAATCTATTATTGACCTCGCTGATTTTGTCCCAATCTACTAGACGAGCAAAGATGGACTGATGCCTGCGGGAAAAGATACATTTCATCTAAGAAAACTCGAGCGGTAGTCGCCGATATAAGATATCCAGTTTCTATGAACTCGAGAAAAATTAATGCATACACACAATTTTGCATAACCCTGCAGGCCAACTACCAGCACCTTGTCATAGCATTTCTGCGCGAGACTGCGATTAAGGAACCTGTCACATAGCTGCACAGAGCAGAGCATGCTAGTTTTATAACAAGAATACAAGACGCATAAGCCCGCAAAATGTTTTTTGATCAGTAATAAATTAAACAATACCGCTGGCGTGGGGATTGGAACCAACGACCTCATGCCTGCCACTACACCCACGGCCTTTGGTTATAATCCCGTAAAATTACTCAATTAGACATGCTGTACTGTAGAGATACCAACCAATAAGTCCCAAGGACAGCAAACGGCTGCGGCCCCAATGATAGGAACGTTATCCCCTTCTTCACCAAGATACTTTACCTAATTGAATTGATACACGTTAAAAAGAAAGAACTTGAAATGTACCAGCAAATATCTCCAGATAAAGTAAAATCTATCCACAACAGGACCAAAAAGCAATAATACTTCGTTATTCTATGCATTTAGGATAAATGAAAACCAGACATATGAGTTTTTGCCTTAGTTTCTTTTCCGTTGAAGGTCAAGAACAAGAACCAAATCTCAAAAGAGATCAATCAAATAGAGAAAACATTCCCGATTTCATAATTTACCAAAATAAATTATGGTTATAACATTAAACGGAATAAATCCCACACTAGGCATAATAACAGATACAAAACACGCACGTCGGAAGAGTTTATATACCAGAACATTGGCACCAAGGCTAGCTCCCACGACAAATAAAGGAGCTTCCGGATGTTGACAGTGCAGAGTGTCCACAACCTTCCTTATATCCTCTGTCCATCCAGCATTATAGAAGCAATCAGACTGAACACATAGATACAAACAATATACGTGATTGTTCAGTTTGGTGCTAAGAGTTTATTAGAAAACTTTTCACAAAAATGAGACTTCTGTTGTAGTGGGGTGTTCTTCAATCGCAGAACATAAGTATAATTTTATAAAAAAGATTGGAGTTTTCTCCTTATCTAAAAATTACATAGAGATTAAACTTACAGTCACAGATAGGCCACCCAATCCACGATGATTGCCAACAACAACATTCCAATCATGGCTTCCAATCTTTGCAACAAGATGCTTTATATACTGTCGAATAATAGACATTTAACAAAGCGCTAAGAAAATTGAAAACAGCAATAAAAATATAAAAATGTCATATTTGAACTAACATGATAAAAGGCTCTGCTAGAATTAATATACCATTACATGTAGACTGTAGTTGTCTATTTTAAAAATATTCTATAATATTATAATTTAAAGGTGGTCAATTAAAATCCGTGATACACAAAAGACCTAGTGAAGAAACTCAATAAATATTGGAGATCTATTAACAGGAGGAAAACTAAGAAATAATCAGAACTTACTGCAGAATCAGAATCACTCGTTAAACCAGGAATCACAATCACAATCGGATTATTATCATCTTTAGAAATGCCGTCACCATCCTTTACTGTAAAGTATGAATGCACATGAGTGAAACATAAACAAATAAATGTATTAGGAATCATGGCCTGTTCATAAGGTCGAGAAACGGTGTTTCCCATCGACTGTTTATCCACAACTAATAGAAGTAAAACACAGATGAAATAATAGTTCAGGAGAAAGATATTGTTCAAATTATTATATGTACACGTATAAACTTACCATTGGAGTTCATCAGCCAGTCCAAAGCAATTGTTCCCCCATCAGGTGTGCGGAATAATTGTCTGATAAATACAATATCTTCATTAGAGAACAATAATATCTTAATGAGTGTTCTATTTCACTAATTGAGAGGTCCCAAAAGGAGTTTTGTGTCAACTTCATTCTTTGGAAGCTAATTGTGCGTGAAATATCATTCAAATCCTTCTCATTAGTTAGTCATACGGTCGGCGAGTTAGGATATGGCAGGACACGAGGTCATATATAATTTTACTCTCATCCCTAAATTGTACACAAAAAAACTCAAATAGAACATTCATTTTGGGACAGATTGAGTACCAAAATTCCAAAGTGAAAACCAACAAACTACTCATTTGGGGAAGGATAGGGTACCAACATTACAAAGTGAAAATCAAACAAACTATCTCATTTTGGGGAAGGATAGAATACTAATATTACAGTGAAAATCGACAAACTATCTCATTTTGGGGAAGGACAGAGTATCAAAATTACAAAATGAAAATCGAACAAACCATCTCATTTTGGGAAGGATGGAGACTTGGAGTACAAAAATTACAAAGTAAAAATTGACAAACTATATCATTTTGGGACCATACCAAAATTATAAAGTGAAAATCGACAAACTACACATCCACGACAAGTATAATGCAAACATAATCCAAAAATAAAAACACAAGAATCTAAAACCAAATAAGCATATCAAGTCCTCACCTTTTATACTTCAAATAGCTGAGCCTCCACAGCAACTGTGGGTAAACTGTTTGCAAATGGAGGAAAAGGGTCTGTAAATGAGGACTTGCAAGCCATGGAGTACCCAAGTACCTACTCAAAACCACCACCAAAACACCAAAAGAGAAACAAGATTAATTTTTTTTCTTCAAAATATCAAACAAACAATTCAAAATTACAGCTAACTTAAGAAACCCAGAATCCAGACTAAAAAATTCACCTTCCGTGAAGAGTCCTGCACTTGGAAGCGACTACCCTGTACAGCTCCGACCCAGAATTGAAAGTGAGCAACACCCTCTCGCCGCGAAACCCAGTAAGCAAATCCCCAAGAAAATGAATCTCCATGAAATTGCAGAGGAACACGAGAAGCGTCAGCGAGAGACCAAGCAAGTAGTGAGAAATAGGGATCGAAGCTAGTGCCTTGAACAGAAGCTCGTACGGTGATGTCGAGCAATCCACTTCCATATCGAAACAAACAGGATAAAATTGAACCTTGAGGCAAATATTTATACCCAATCCACCGCTAATCGCTAGCTAGCGATGGTTCTCGACACCATATCCGATGCTGACACGTTCGAGCGACGACGAACAAGCCCCATAAACGTGGATAGAGTTCGAATCCCAACAAGACATAGATTGATTTCCAGAGTTTGGCGAGGAAATGAGATGACGACGATTCCGGATCGAACCGGAGACGAAACTGAACCGGATCTTGACCGGGTGTCGGTTCAGCGGAGCGAATAAAAATAACTGAGCAGACTCGAAAAATAATCGAACCAAAAGTCTATTGGTTGAGTTTATAAAATTAGAATCGATAAAATTAATCAAACCAAAAGCCGATCGATTCAAACACGTGACTCATTAATTTTAAGTTATCAATCCTTATGAATTGAACGCCTAAATATATTGGACAAACAAAAATACGTTAAGACCGAGCCAAATGTGAGAATTTCATGTAATTTTGTTCAAAGAAAAAGTCAACTAAAAACTCGTAAGTCAAATAATAAGTCGAAAAGATTTAAAATATTAGAATTTCATTAAACTTTGTTCATATAAATCGAACGAAACCAAAAGCTGACATATTTAAAACCGAATTCCATCAGTTTGATTCTGATTTTTATTTTTCGTACTTATCGGACTGGTTCAAAATCGAATTGTAACGTGTGCAGCAGGATGCTGAGGTTCAAAATTTAAAGTGAAAATTTTTATTTGCATGTTCCTAGACGTTATGGGAAAGAAAGGGTTTGAAGAAGATAAATATATTTCTGAAAACTTGTCCAGTATATACTACCAGTGTCAGAAATAAATGCATCTCCTTTCGTGCAAGAGATTGATGTGTTTCCTTGATCCTTTTTTGTCTCGAGCCCCATACCCCTACAATAATTAATTATGACTTCCATAAGAAATAATTAAAGCTCAAATCCTTACGATAATTAAATTAAATATAAGCTCGAATGGGTAGTTTTAATGCATTTAATTTCACTATATCTCTGATTTAGGGTTCGTTGATTTCTACATATGTGTTGATTAGGTTTCATATGGGTTAGGTTTTTTTTTCCTTGATTGATGTTACTGAGAAACCGTATAGTAAGCAATTAAGAGAGATTAGGTGTGCTTTTGTGATGGATTATGATTTTTTCACCAGCTACGACTTACTGGAACCTTTGTTGATGATAGTCTGGAAATGAGTCCAGGACTCCAGACTCATACATTAATTTAGCAATTGATATAGAGAAGAGCCCTAAACAAGCCACTTAATCATAATAAATCTTATTTACTCAACCAAGCAAGCCCACAATCCAATTCTCAAAACCCATTTGGCACTTTGCTTCTAGCCCTCCATATTAGCACTCTTTTGACATGTTGATGGCCTTTCAAGTTTTTGATGCTCACTTGAGGTTGTTTTGTATTACTGATAGGTCTATATGGGAGTTGGGTTTGTTGGGAAGATCCGGACCTTATCTAGGAGGAGCACCCAAGGAAAGCCCACATACACATTAGAGCCCACCTTTGACCCAAAAGACTAGTTTAGTGGGTCTAGGGTCCAATGTGTATATAAACCCTCCTTATACTCAATACTCTTCCTATGTGGGACTTTGAATTCACATGTGAACATAACATGGTTTTCCCTGTAAGTACTTCACACCCTCACCCAACCTGATTATTTTCAGGTTGTGGTGTGGTAGTCTAGGTGACAGACAAGGAAAATGTTGATGGTTTCATAAAGAGAGTGGTATTGTTTGGAGCACCACAAATGATGCATTTGACTAAGGACATTAACCGTGCAATAGTTTTTAGGAAACATGGACATTTCAATAGATATGATTGTTCTCTGATAAAATAACTTCTAACTTCTGGGAAAATGGGTGCATGCATATCTTTTCTATGGCTGATGGTTCCCTTCTCTAGGTCTCTTTGCTGTTATAGCATTGAATTTATGAAGTTTCAACATATAGATATATACATGCACACTTTATGTCAATGCCTTTCTTTCAGCTATTGGAATCATGGAACATTTTCTTACCCAATACTCCATTGCCCCAACACTGAACAACTATAAACCAGAATGTAATGTAACTTCAAAACTGGTACTTAGTTGTCAGTATTTGATCTCTTCTTAATATGCATTTTAATCCAGTCAATTAGCCCTGATTGACACTGATTCCAGGGTTTGGGGGTTATATAACTGAACTGGATGAAGTTGGTACTTAGTGTGCACATGAAAGCTTTTTTATAAAATAAATGGAATTATTGAACTAGAGGAATAAGTCATATTGAACTAGAGGAATTTGCTGAGAAAGAAATCTTGGTATATTGATTTTTGCCTCTAAAGAAAAGAAGAAGAAAATAGCCTAGTGTTTTTCCAAGAGTTCTTATTTTATTGTTAATATGCTAATATATTTCCGAGCTAGTGAATCAAGGTTGATTATTTTAGTTGGGTTCAACCACTACTTTTGTTAATTCCAATTTAATATTTTGAATGATTAGACTTGTACGGACATCATGATGTGTGACACGAAGGTGTATATGTATCAATATAATGACACAACACATATTTTAGCATCCAACCATAAATTTCATCCTCAGGAATTGATTACGTGGAATGATAAAAGATATTTTATACTATGCTTTCTGATGCTACTCATACGAGTCATATCTCAAATAATATATTAGATATTTAATTATTAATATTTGGATATTATCTAGTAGAGTTTGGATTAGTTTG
>JAYMTP010006632.1:0-11862 GCA_036897365.1 Geranium brycei | reverse complement strand
TTTTTTTATACGTGGATGGCAAAAAAACTAATCCGGCATGTACTCAATTAATCCGTCCCGATCAAAACGGGTAAAACCCAAAATAAAATCGAGTATAGATTTTTCTCGGTTTATTTGTTCGGGTACGGATTAACTTATACCCGCCCCGTTTCCAACTCATGCCATATACTTTTTTTATATATTATTATTTTTAACAAAAAACATTAAAACAATTATATACTATATATTGTAAATTATGGACAATTTTCAAAAAAAAAATTTTAACAATTATTTTTGGGTCAAGTTTCGGATAAAACTCGTACTCAACAGATCTTGAGTGGAACAGGTACCACGCACTTTGAATTAGTTTTTCCTGGTTGAGTATTCATTCAAATTTTTCGGGTATGAGTTTGATAATCCGACTAGTTGCCATCCTTTCATACATAGAAGTGAAATGAGGTGTATATTAAGGAAGAAATATTTACGGCATTCGAATATTAAATAAGATATATATTGATTATTATTTGTTTCTGTTACTAAACTCATTTAGTCTCTCTCTCCCTCACCTTCCTTCTTTGATCTCCTTTCTCTATATATCACCCAACTTCCAAATTGCTTCCAATTCCCAAACCCAAACCCTAACTCTTTCATCGACTACAATGGCTTCTGCTGCTTTTCGCAAGCTCGGCAAGTCCTTGTCCCTCAAGATCTCCTCCTCCAAATCCAACTCCTCCGATCCTCAGCTCGATTCACCCGCCGCCGCTCAGCAACCGCCGCGCCCATCGGCGGGGGCGGCGGCGGCGGCGGAGACCTCTCCCCCCCCGCCCCCCAGCACCCGCCCCGCCCCTCGGCGGCGGCGGCGACGGCGACGACGACCTCCCCCGCCTCCCGCCACTCCTTCTCGCTCTCCCGTAGCTTCAGCAGCCGATCCTCCAAGGTTTGTCTCAATTCCTCGCTCCACTTCTTCGTTTCTGTTTGGTTCCCGAGAATCTGTTTCTCTGAAAGTTTTGGATTGAGATTTTTCCGGCGGGGGTTTCGGTTTGGTTGCCGCGAAAATCTCCATTGGATCGGCCGAGGACGAGTCGGGCCCAATGACGAAATCGCCCCTGGATATTTCTCTTGCCGCGCTTGTCGATCGGGGGTGTTTTGGTAAAAAGAGGTTTCGTATTAGATCACGTTTCCTAGGTGAGCCGTATTAATATTTAGAATTAAATATTTGGAACGGTGGTAGCTCTGACAAATTGTCCTCTTATTAAATGCTTAATTACTCTCACAAGCCATCGTTAGTGTATTGCGATTCATACCCGTCGTTTCTGCTTGTCGTTTTGTCTCCAGTTTAATGGCCCATCAAATTTGTTTGAAACCGAACCAAGTTTTTTTCATTGTTTCACATTACTCAAAATAAAACTGTTATTTATGAAGACAATATGTAGGTAACTTCAAAAATGTCTGAAGTATTTTATAGATTTTTTTTTGAAAATTACATCATGTTCCTAACTTACCTATAAACCCGAACGTCCCGGTCCCAGCAGGGTTTGAAATATTTTATAGATGGTACATTAAAATACATAATAAGTATAGTGAAAAAGCGAATATGCTATTATATTATGGTATTAAATGTGGAAACCAATAACCCATTTTGTTTTCAAATGAAACTTCCATTTAATATCTTTGTTGAGGAGTGGTTATTGGGATTTACATAACTGACATTTAATACACTTTTCATAATGCTCTTTTGTGCAGCTGTAAGCTTTGACTTCTTAAGCAGCACTAATTATTTTTAACCCTTCAGTGGTAGAGTAATGAACTGACATTTTGTACTAATTAAATGAATTGTCGACCCAAATTTCCTTGGCCTATACAACTTTGTTGTTATCTATGGATGTGCTAGAGATTTGGGATCAAGTGTTAGGTGGTTGGTGTGAAGTTGCAAAACTGCAGCTCTTCTGGTTTCATTTGGGTCATCTAATTCCTTAACTTTTGTTACCAAATGCGATATCTGTACCTACATTTTACTTTTGGGGTTGGCAAATTATGTTGACTTGAAAGTATTTTGTGTTCTTTGGTTGGCTGGGTTATTATTGCTTTGTTGATTTTGCAACAACTTAGCTATATTTGATAACTATGAAATACTTGTTGAGGACCACTTCCTTCTAATTTAAGTAAATGACATAAATATTGAGACTTTTTATGGCAACCTCAGTACCTTCTAGGAAGCATCCTTCTTTCCTTTTTAACATGATTATATCAGATGCCATTTTCTTAGTTTTGTACATTCTTGTGTGTTGAGTCCCATGTTATTATATAGTCATTTTACTGTTGAGTTGAGTTGACTTGAGTCTAGATTTATGAGATTCAACATTGGTAGAGTTTACAAGTGTTTTGGTTGTTAAAAATTGAACCTAATTATACAGTAGCATTGCAAATGATTGAATACGTACTTTATTTGAAAATGCTTCAAAAATCTCAACACACATTTTGCTAGATAACTTGTAGTTATTGGATCAATTGTAATCTGATGAGAAATTTATGTTGTTTGCTACATAGACAAGGTGTTCATTCCGATACCATTGACAAGGTTATTTGATCCCATCTCCCTTTCTACATGTGTAAAAACAAGTGCCATTCTATAATACTCTGTAGATTGCTGCTGAGCTGGTTTGATTTTAGCTGTCTGCAACATTTTACATCACTTACAAACCTTTCATCTTTTAATAGTGATGATTGTATATAGTTACTCTTCAGACTGCTAAATCTGCCTCATTGAACTGATATTAGTCACTGAAGGGCAAATTTATTTGCTCTCTTTGGTTGGATATTATTTTAACCTGATGACCTACTGCTTTTTTGCCAAAGCTGAAGTTCATGTATGCAGCCGTGTGGTGTGGCCTTAGTATTATCTTTATAGTCAAAAGCCATACTTGTAGTCAGTTTAATTGCTAACTATGATTTATGAATTGCTTGCTCTTGTGCACAGAAAACTTGCCCTATTTGCTTGGTGAGCTTGAAAGCCGGCCAGGGAGCCATCTTCACTGCTGAGTGTTCCCATTCCTTCCATTTCAGTTGCATTTCCACCAGTGTTCAACATGGAAATCGCCTTTGCCCCATTTGTCGCTGCAAATGGAAAGACGTTCCTTTCAAAGCCCCAACAAATTCCCAACCTCAACGTAATAATATCATGGGCCAAGCTAGAGTTTCACCTGATGACATGACTGGCATCATAAACCGTCATAACCTGTCACCACAATCTCGGCCCTGTCCTGAGCCCACTCACTTCTCTGATGATGAACCACTTCCAGGCATTACTCTGGATAACGCTGCAAACACTCCTCCACCCTCTTGCCCCAGGTCTGTGACTGTCAAGTCCTTCCCAGAGTATCACGATGTATCTGCTTCAGAGTCTTTTCCATCATTTGGAATTCTTGTCAGCATCCGAGCACCCCCATTGCATATCAGTTCAAATCATCTTGCTCGAACGCCGATTGATCTTGTTACAGTGCTTGATGTTAGTGGCAGCATGGGCGGCTCAAAGATTGCCCTTGTCAAGCACGCCCTTCGCTTTGTTATACAAAACTTGGGCCCATCAGACCGGCTATCAATTGTTACTTTCTCAACTTCAGCTCGAAGAATCTTCCCACTCCGGAGGATGTCTGATAGTGGGCGTGAAGATGCCATCTTATCCCTGAGCACTCTTTGTCCAAACGGCGGGACTAACATTGCAGAAGGTCTTAAGAAAGGGGTTCGCGTCCTTGAAGAAAGAAGAATGAGGAATCCTGTTGCAAGCATCATCCTGCTATCTGACGGAAGAGACACACACAATTATGATCAGAATCGTTTGACACAAACCTCCTCAACTGCAAGGCAGGTACAAGAATTTATGAAAATGTTGCCCTCTTCAATCTGTCCCAGCAACAATGAATCTGGAGATGCGATCCAACCACCAACTATCCCAGTCCATACATTCGGGTTCGGGGCAGACCATGATTCCTCGGTCATGCATGCCATATCAGATTCATCAGCTGGCATGTTTTCTTTCATCGAGTCTATTGGAATAGTGCAAGACGCTTTTGCCATGTGCATCGGTGGCCTCCTTAGCGTTGTTGCACAGGAATTTCAACTGACGGTGAAATCACTATCTTCAGGAGTGCAGATTGGATCGATACCGTCAGGGAGATACAAAAGTGAAATATCTGATCACGGGATGCAAGGAGTCGTGGATGTTGGAAGTTTATATGCAGACGAAGAGAAAGAGTTCCTCGTTTGCCTCACAGTCCCGCCTAGTCAAAATGCTGCAACCACGCCACTCTTAGATGTGTGCTGCTCATACAAAGATTCTGTCGCAACAGAGATGATTCAGATAGAGGGCGAAAGAGTTGTAATAGGCCGACCACAGGTCTTACCTCCAACAGGAATGAAAGTTAGCTTGGAGGTTGACAGGCAGCGCAATCGCCTTCAGGTCACACAAGGAATTGCTGATGCACAAGTGATGGCTGAGATGGGAAATTTAGAGGGTGCTCGGGCGATCTTGGCGGAGAGGAAGCAAGCTCTCTTATCTTCGGCTTCAGCGCAAGCGGGAGATCCTCTATGCTACTGGCTAGAGATGGAAATAAGAGAAATTGCAGAGAGAATGAGTAGCATGGAGTTGTACGAGCACACGGGGCGTGCCTATGTACTGTCGGGGCTGAGCTCGCATTCATGGCAGAGGGCGACGACCAGGGGAGACACAACCACACAGACTGTGGTGACGGATGGGAGCAGGAACATAGCGTATGAAACACCGAGCATGGTTAACATGGTGACCAAGTCGCAGGTTCTCAGACCAGCATTTGAAAACCAGCCTGCAAGGTCTAGCAAGTCGGGCAACTTGCCTCGCGGTCGCTAACAAGACTGTCCCTCCTTGGTAAACACAAATGTTTGTCTAGAGGATACAATAAACTAGTTTTTTTCTTCTTCTTTGCTTCCTTGTGTAGCTGCTGCTTTTCTGGATTGGATTGGATTAATTGTGATTGCTGTTGGAAATCAATGAAAATTCATGTTTGGTGCCATTGATGGTTTTTGTTGTTTGAGTCAATTGTTTGTTTTGAAGGAATGTGGATTGAAAATGTAATAATGAACTGAACCTTGGATTTTGGAGTTGGAGTTGGTTACTTTTGACCCAGATCTGTGAAGACCACCCGAAGAAGCTCGATCTCGACTCTCCCGTTGACCCCACTCCATTTTTCTTACTGCTGTTTTCTAATCTCTTAATTTTATAGACATTTTTATCATCTATGAAAAGTTAGAGATTGAACAATGTTTTAATACATTGAAGTGAAAATTGTGTAGAGAACACTATATATGTAAAAAAAATGATACTATTGAAATGAAAATCGTGTAAAATATGTACATGCCATTCATCTTTGTGCATCAAAATGCTCATTATGAAGTCTTATTTGAACAAGTATTAAAATATATATTTTTGGCTTGATAGTAGGTTTAATTTAAATGAAAAAAATAAATAATCTCACAAACACGCATGCAACTTTAAATCTGTTGTCAATTAAGTGTACAAACCATTAAAATATTCTTCACAAGTCATTGAACTTCTTTTTTTCTCACCGACCTCAACGCCATCAGATTTTCAAATATTTTGATGATACGTGATGGTCATGTGTGAAATTAAAGATTTTGTTGGTAAAACTACCGTACTTCATGCATTAGTGTTTTTGTTGATTTTACTGAACTGACATCGACAAACATGATGGTCAACTCTGTAAAGAGGCGTTAAAGTGTAATCGAGGTTTAATCGCCGATTTGTCGTAGTCTAAACTTCTTGCCGAACCTGAATGTGAGTGAGAGGTTTTTCAGATGCATGAGGTATCCGACCATTTTTTTAATTTTATTCAAAGAATAATTTTGCTATTAAAGAAAATGAGCTCATCATGTATAAATCACATGTCATTTGATTATTTTGGCTTAAAAGTTAACGGTGTTAAACCAACTCAACTAACACGACGAAATATTATGATTAAAAATAACATAACGAAATATTTAACTAAATTCAAAAATTATTTTTTAATTAACCTAAGAGTCCACGTGTCATTTCCCCTTAATTTTGTTTTAATTAATTAATTAATGCAGAGTAGATGTTTTCGCGACCTGTTTTCTTTCTTCTGTAAACTTATAGATACGATTACGAACACTCTCTCGACGCCGATTGCTTCTTCTCCGTCACTCGCCGGCGGCGAATCACCCCACCGATCACAGCGTCTCAGGTTGTGCTCATAATATCCAATCAACCCTAATTTGGCCTCAATCCTCCATTCTTTCTCTGCGGTTTGGCGAACTCAGGCTGCTCGTTGCCGTCGTGACGGCGACTGAGTCTCCGAAGGTATGTCCCCAAGCAATTCTCTGTATAAATTGAGTCTACATCGCTTCTTTTTTTTCTATGCCGCGTCTCTCAATCCCTAATCTAGCATTGAAGTTCTGAACGATTTTGTGGGTTGAAGCTGCTCTTAACCCTAATTTGGCATGCATGAACAAAATCTTGTTTCTTTATGACTCAGAATTCGATTTTTTTAATCTCAATTATGTGCATTATGGGTCACAATTTAGTTCCTGCCCAAACCCTAATTTTGTGGGATCTGAAGTTGTAAAATTTGTGTCCTTGACCGCATTGAATGATTGCCAGAATTTGTGGTTAACTGGTTTCTGAAGCTATTTTATCTGTAGGAGATGAATCCTTATAATATGCTTATTATGAGTATTTGCTTGACAATCAGTGCGGTGTGTTTGATTATTATTGATGAAGCATTGGTGTGGCAATTGTTGACTTCAAGTTGACAGTATGATAAACGCCTTTGTCTATGTTCTGAACAGGAAAAGGTGCATGATGCTGATTGAGTCGTAAAGGCCTTTTATTGTTATTGTAGAAGCGTAGCATCTATTCATTGTAGCTCAGCCTGCAAAGATAGATATGGCCGGATTTGTGCCCGGGGAATCCTCAAATCATGCAACGACCGACAGTGAACCTCATAGGGATTCTATGGACAGACCCGAGGAGTCAGGTGGCCGTTGGTACTTTTCTAGGAAAGAAATAGAAGAAAGTTCGCCATCAAGAAGAGATGGTATTGATTTGAAAAAGGAGACATATTTGCGCAAGTCATACTGCACGTTTTTGCAGGACTTAGGCATGAGGCTTAAAGTGTAAGTGGCTCTACTAAACATCACTTCAAAATATTTAATAGGTGCATGTTACTTTTTGTATCATTTATCATTTTGTTGCTGCAACTAACTAAGCTAATAGCATATCTGTTTGATTGTGGCCTTTTGATGGTGTTGTAATGAATAGTAGTTTACAAGAAGTATCACTACTTTCTTATGTCATAGGTGTAAATTTTTTGCTTTCTTGTTATTAAAACTAGTTTAGGTGAAATATACGAGAAAACCACTAGCAGAATTTAAAATAAAAAAATATCAAGTTCTGGGTTGGGGATTTTTTTTTTGCCTGGGCTAGGTGTGTGGTTTTTGTAGTCCTCTGTCTAGTATATTTGCTTTCCATTGTCCTCTTCACTGTTTTCCCAATTTTACTATGTTGAAGTATCGAACAGTTCAAGAACTATCTGTTGGTAATGTGTTTTTGGTTTATAAATAAGATAACCTTGAAAAAGCTTAAGGTTCGTATGGTGCGAAATGTTTTGACATTCATATGTTATTCACACTGTTGTTAGTGGGAAGATATATTCAAAAGTAGTTATGTAGGAATGTGCTTTGCATTTTAGGCATGCATATCCTTCAAGTATGTTGGTTCATTGCTGCCAGAATCATGTCTAAATGGTTACATATTGATTTTCAATGATTGGGACTGGAATTTTTTCCATGCAGACCTCAGGTAACTATAGCAACGGCAATAATATTTTGCCATCGGTTCTTCATCCGTCAGTCACATGCCAAGAATGACAGAAGGGTAGGTTGATTATCTTGCTCCAAATCATCCTTCTTCATTGGTCCACATGTGCCTTGTGTCCTTGCACATGGCTTCTAGCTTTAGTCTCTTTTTTTCTGCTAGCACGAGTAATGGTTAGCTTGTGTCCATCTTTTAGGCTTGGAGGTGTCTGCTGGACAATACATCAAAATTTTAGGAAAATTATGAAAAGAAATAACTATTGAAGAAATATAGCTTATGTATAAGTTTATTTTCTTACATGCAGTCCATTTTTGGACATGATTTTAATCTTGTGGTTTATTCTGTGTGGATCTTGGATGTTCTCCTCGGTGTCTGGATGTTCTCTCTTTCATAGGACTTCACGTTAGGTCACAATATTTTGGTACTCTTTTGTGTTTGTTCTTATGTTAGGTTTTGGTAATAATTACCTATTGGTGAAAATGAGTAATTGAATGATAGTGTCGGGCAATTCTCTTTCTAAACCTAACACAAATCTATATGCTTTGTAGACCATGGCAACAGTGTGTATGTTCCTCGCTGGGAAGGTTGAGGAGACACCTCGCCCTCTGAAGGATGTTATTCTTGTGTCTTATGAGATAATAAATAAGAAGGATCCTGCTGCTGCTCAGAGGATAAAACAGAAGGTAATTTTTTCAAACAGTAATCTTATTTATTAAATCTCCTCAACATATCTCCTGCTCAGTAGTCTTATTGCCCATTCATTATTCCACAGAATCACATAGATTGTATACCGGCATGGAAAGTCAATTGGACCAAATAGGATAAGGCTCCCATTCTATAGATTGTAATGGTAAAGTATGGATTAAACTGATTACAACATTATCTGTATGGTTTGAATCCTGTTTTCTGTATACAATATGTAATCCAATTAATACAGAAGAATTTGATGATTGTGGTGAAATTCATGTCATTTTGCTTCTTTTTATTTGTGATTGCTATTTGCAACGTGAGACTTATTGTACAAGAGGTTTCAGTCTCTCCTAGTTATTAAGTCTTGAGATGTTGGAAATTGAAAAAGGAATGTATTAATGATGTTTACTAGTATTGTTTAGCTTTCTAATGTTTTCTTTAAGGTATAGAATGATTATTTAATTTTTAAAATTCATAATTCTTTTCTTCTTTATTCAAGGAGATGCTGTTTGCATTCAAATTTTCAATTGAACAGTTTTACCAAATGTCTCCATGCTGACTGGTAGTATAAGTTGTTTGTGTAAACACAATCTTATATTTTACACATTGGTTGCCACTTAATGTGCAGGAAGTATATGAGCAACAAAAGGAGCTAATTTTACAGGGGGAAAGGGTCGTACTTGCCACATTAGGGTTTGACCTCAACGTTCACCACCCTTATAAACCCCTCGTGGAAGCAATAAAGAAGTTCAAGGTTGCACAGAATGCCCTCGCTCAAGTTGCATGGAATTTTGTTAACGACGGGTATGAATATATTGATTAACATGTGTGTGGCATTTTCAAATTCTGGTTCCTCTTCCCTCCTCACACAATGGAAGTGGCTTGCAGGCTGAGGACATCACTCTGCCTACAATTTAAGCCTCATCACATTGCAGCTGGTGCTATTTTCCTGGCTGCCAAGTTCCTCAAAGTGAAGCTTCCATCGGATGGTGAGAGAGTCTGGTGGCAGGAATTTGATGTCACCCCATGCCAGTTGGAGGGTTGGTATCGTACCATTATTACATAGTAAAGATAATATGGACCCAATGACACAGTCATTAAACAGACCTATGGTACCAATGCTGCTGCTTTTTACATGATATACAAATTGATATCTAAAATATTATTGCATCTACCCTTCTTTCAATCATATGTCATCCAATGGATTTGGCAATCAGTCTTCTCACAATTAATAGGTGTAATATGTGATTTGACGTGCCTAGGTTTTTCTGTTTCCTGAGACAGGTCTTGTTTTGTGTCATAAAAATTTACGTGTTTTATTTTTGTTATTTTGCAGAGGTTAGTAATCAAATGCTGGAACTTTATGAGCAAAACAGAGTTCCTCCATCTCAAGGTAGTGAAGTAGAAGGAAGTGGTGGTGGTGGGGCAGGTCATAGAGCCTCAGGAAAAGTTTCATCTGCGAACGATGAGCAGGCTTCAAGGCAAGTATCATCCCGTCCACCACCTGAACATCCACTCCCTGGTAATCATGGGATGCCACCTAGAAGCACCCAAAATCAAAGTAATGATAACGGTAGTGCGGAGATGGGAAGTGTTATTACTGATCACAAAGTGGATACAGAGGAAAAAGACAACCATTACCCTGAACACTCACCCCGCAATGGCAATGTGAGAGAAGTTGGTAATAAATCCAAGGGCGTTGGCGGGGGAGAGGACCGAGACCAAGATAGGATTGGTAGAAGAAATGAGAATGCAGAAGCAGGAGAGTGGAGGGATGATGGTACATCACAAAAGTCTGGTAGGGTGGGTGGTCGAAACTTGGAGCCTCGGGAAGGTCCGGTGGGGCAGTCCTCAAGAGAAGCTATAAATCTAGACAAGGTGAAGGCGGCACGAGAGAAGACGAGAAAGTCACGAGGTGAAGTGACTAGGAAGAAAGAGTTGGTGAACGAGGATGATCTTATTGAGAGAGAGCTGGAAGATGGGATAGAGTTGGCTGTAGAGGATGACAGAAGGCGGGAGAGGTCAGAAGGTGTGAATGCAGAAGAAGGGGAAATGGTGGATGATGAGGCATCACCTATGTCTACGGTGCATAGCAGCAGTCGAAAGAGGAAGGGTGGGAGCTCACCAGAGAGGCAAGCAGAGGGTAAAAAGCAGCATGATGATAGAGAGAATCATTTGTGAGTTGTTTCTGATTTAGTTAGTATATGATCTGGTAACCCCCGGGCTTTGCTCAACAGTTATTTATTCTTGTGAATTTTGCATGTCCTTTTATTGGAATTGGAGGAGTGAGATTAGATTGCAGAAAATGTTATTTATTTGTCCAGGTAGTTTCTTTAAAGATTTAATCTATTAGTTTGATAAATTTCAAAACAAAAATAGCAAATTCAAAATGGCCCATCTCACTATTTATCTACAAAACCAATGAGGAGGCTCAACCTCAGCTCCGATCTCACTCCACCTTATCCACCACAGAATCTGAAAACCTTCCCTCCAAGCTCTACACTTATTCCTCATCTCTTCTAAATTCAAACCCTAACCCGAAGAAAAGAAGATCAAATTTTGAGAAGAAGCCACAGAATGCCTCTGACGATTCCCAGCAGTCTCTCAAACCCCCTCATCAGGTCAAGACCCATCACCACTTGTCAATCAAAACAGGTGGCGCAGGAGAAACCGATCCAGGCATTCTCCGTCGTGCTGGCCCTGTCCTCCATCCTCCGGTCTGACGTTGTGCAAGGAGTTGAAATAGTTCGCGAAGCACGAGAAGCAGCAACTGAAGAAGCTAGAGTCATCGATGACATTGTACACAGGCGAAGAAGAGGTTCGAGAACTGCGGCAAGTACGGGCTGTTGTGTGGCTCGGACGGGTTGCCCCATCTGATAGTGAGCGATGACCAGAGGCACTGGGGTGAGTTTATCACGCCGGGGTATTGTTCTTGTACATCGCGGGGTGGATAGTAGGGGTGCTCAAACACAGTTAACCAGAATCGGTGTCCTGAACCGAAATTTGAACTGGTGTGGTTATATTTTTAAATTCTTGAACCAAAACCAAACAGAAATGAGTGGAAACTGATCGTTCTGTTAAACATGAAATTTAATCGGTTTTTCGGTTAAACTAGAACTAGTTATAACAAAATTAAGAAAAAATCAAAACAAAAACCCTAGGTCCCTAGCTCTCAAAAAATCCCCAATCTTGACAATCTGTTCAACATCCATGTAATTGATGAATCCAAACTAAGATTGTATCGATATACAATCAGAGAGTTTTTAAAACACAACTTCGCAAATAATTTCAAGTCATGCGAGATACCA